>JAVSCE010003736.1:0-146070 GCA_032199065.1 Smutsia gigantea
CTACTGAGTAGTAATTATCAGCCTGGTAAAAGCATTATAGACATTAATGTATACAAGGTTGTTTTATATAAAACATCAACATCTTTAAAGGAGAGGAATTAGAAAGTTCTCTTACTGTATTCGAATGAAAGTAACAAATGATACCTATCAGCATTTATAGATAATATAAAACTATAGCTGCTCCAGGATTTCATGAATATATTGTTACATGACTCAGTTTATTTTAGAAAGATAAATGGGATATTTTGAATTTGTTTTGTATCTCTATGGTCTTTTGCATGGGATTTTTCTTCCATTAACTATATGTGGGAAAATTAGTTCCCAAATATCTCAGTGTACCTGTTCTTTAATAGGCATAAGGAAAGTCATAGTACAGTCTGTGGACTTTTAAATGGGAGTATTGCCTCTCTACATAGTTTCTTCCCCAGGTAAATAAAATATATACCTTTTCTTGGCTTCTAGTGGAAGATTATTTGTGCTTTCTAATCATGGTTCTCTTGAGTTTAACTTGTTATCTAAATCATAACAAAGAAGTGTGAACTGCCTTAATCTTCTTGCCAGAGTTAGAAACAAGCACGTGTATATCAGATACAAGTTGCCTAACATGTTTGTGAAAAATTTAAGAGACTTGAGATATGTCTTTCTACACTTTGTGTAAATATATATCATGTTTCAAATGGAATAGAAGGAATCATGCAGAAAAACAAAAACTAGAGAAAGGGGGAAATAACACTGAGTTTCTTGGCTGGCCTATTTTACAGTAACTTAAGGATAACATTTAGAACAATACAGATATATACCTCAGATTTCAAGGTGTGACTACATAACTATTGGGACATTATTGAAAAATAATGTATTATTCCTTCTTACTGTCTTTGCAGCTTAACATACGTTGTCTCTCTGCTTTAGTGTAATCATTAGTAAAATGGAGATAATACTACTACTACCAATTAGATGCTATGAGGATTAAATGAATTAATGTGGTTAAGCTCTTAGAAAAGTACCTGGTACATAATAAGTACTATCTAAATGTTAGCAATTATTATCTTTATTCTGCCAAACTAGGTAATTATTCATCATATTAAGGGTGCTATTATATTAAATATCAAGATAATTATGAAAACCATATTTTATTATATTATGATGCATCATACTGATAGCCAAAAGTGATTCAGTAAAATCTGTGAAACTTGTATAAATGTATTAGAATATTGTCTTTGGTAGTGATATAAATAAAAGAGGTATATTGTTCTTTGGGAAAATGGGTTACAATTATTACATAGCCGAAAGAAAAAAATATTGTTTTTTATGAATGTAGTAGCTACTTATCTGTTAATGATCACTGACTACATACATGTACTGTAAGACCCAGAAAACAGGCCCTGCTCAGCCCTGGGATGGACGGCGACCCAAATACTCACAAGAGACCGGTCTTGATGCAAACAGCAAGAGGTTTATTGATTCCACCAGCGTGCTGGGGTCAAGACTCATAACTCACGCAGGAGCAGAGTCCGACCCCGAGCAGAAATCACAGGAGGTTTTAAAGGAAAAAGGGACCACAACCAGGGGGAGGCGAGGGGGAGGTCTGCTGATGATTCGATAGCAAAAATATTTCAATTAGGGTCTCACAGGGCTTTATCTTCACAGTAGGGTCTCACAGGATTTTATCTTCACAGTCTATCAGTTTTGGGGAGGATTACCTAGGCACGGGTTTGCAAGCTATTGTGTCATTGTGTTCAGGCCGGTTTTTATGACTCAGGCCAAGGGTCAGAGCCTACTTAAAATTTTCCTATTCTTTCAGGTGGTTTCGGGGAAACTGAAACTCAGGCCCTCTGATTTCTGAGGCTTTCTGGGGCCTGTCATGGTGTTAGTTTGGTCCTTTCATTCCCCACTTCTTCTTATGTATAGTTCTAATCATAGAACTAGAGTTCTATATTGTTAAAAAATTCTTTCTCAGAATTAGGTATGGACTGGTAATGCTGTCTTAACATTAAAATTTGTACTGCACTAATCCGTTCCCTAATAAAAGTTACTAATTTGTTTAGGATGCAGGGGCCAACAGTAAGTAACAAAAGCAAAATTAGAATAGGTCTTAAAAGGGAAGATATTAGAGTAGTAAACCAAGGAGATTTACTAAACCATCTTTCAAACCATCTTTGCTGAGACTCTCGGTCTTGCAGGCGTTTATCTAGCCTTTCCCTCAACTTAGACATGGAGTCTTTTATGATTTCAGAGTGATTTACATAGAAGCAGCATTCTTCCCTCAATGCAGCACTCAGTCCACCATCCTTTAAAACAACAGATCTAGTCCTCTCCTGTTCTGCAATACTACCTCTGATAAAGAAGTCAGAGATTCTTCTAGTCAATAAGGAGCCAGGTAAGCAGCTGGGGAGCATGGGGGTTAGGAAGGGTCGGGCTTATGGTGTAAGCGAAGCTTAAGAGGATTATCAGTCTTTTCCACGTGCCAGGACTCATCTTCCTCTGCCTTTGGTGCAGCTTTTAGGTGGGAGGCGTGGATTCAGGCGGCTATTCCTTCGACCTTTACTGCAGATGGGGTTGTCAGCAGGACTAGGTAGGGTCTTTTTTACTGAGGCTCAAGACTCCCAACACGGTGTCTGCGTATATAGACAGCGTCTCCCACTTGGAAATGGTGAGGGACGGTGGTGGTCTCAGTGGAGTAGGCCTCTTTCAGTGGTTCCCATGCCTGCTGGCGAACTACTTCTAGGGCTTTTAGGTGAACAAACAAAGGTTGAGAGAGAACAGCATCAGGGTTATGCACCTTTCTTACTTCTACAAGGGGTGGCGGTCCCCCACACAAAAGCTCATAGGGGGTTAGTCTAAAACGCCCTGGGGTGTTCCTTGCCCGGAACAGGGCAAAGGGAAGGAGAGCTGTCCAGTCATTCCCGCCGGTCTCTAAGGCTAATTTAGTTAAGGTCTCTTTTAGAGTTCTATTTATCCTCTCTACCTGTCCTGAGCTTTGGGGTCTATATGCACAATGTAATTTCCAACTAAACCCCATTTGTTTGGCCAATCCCTGACTTACCTGAGCAACGAAGGCGGGCCCATTGTCAGATCTGATTACCTTAGGGATTCCAAACCTGGGAAAAATTTCTTCTAATATCTTCTTGGCCACTATGTTGGCAGTTTCTATCTTTGTTGGGTATGCCTCTACCCATCCTGTGAAGGTATCTATAAAAACTAGTATATATTTATTTCCATATTTGGCAGGTTTTATTTCAGTAAAGTCTATTTCCCAGTAAGATCCAGGTCGATCACCCCGTAATCTTCGTCCAGGGTGGTATCGGTTAAAACCTGCATTCGTCATGGCACAAGGGATACAGTGTTTAACTACAGCCTTGACAACCTCAGGAAGTCCAATTACATAGTAGGGGGATGAGTTTACTGTCTTTTTCAGGTGTTTGGTCCCCAGATGGGTGAGCCGGGGGAGCTGGTCCACATATTCTTTAGCCTCCCTCTGGGGGAATATGATTTTCCCATCTTCTGTCTTTCTTAATCCTTGAGGCGTCTCTATAGTGTACCCTAGGTGATTCATGACCTGGCAATCTTCTCCAGTGTACTGGAATCCCTCAGGGCTGGGCTCTGTCTCATAGTCACTCATTGCTGGCAATATTGGGGTTCCGTGAGCAGCTTTCTTTGCTGCCTGATCAGCCAACTGATTTCCTTTAGTTATCTTATCGGTGGCTTTTTGGTGCCCAGGGCAGTGTATGATGGCCACCTTTTTAGGCAAATGCATTGCCTCTAATAGACTCAGAATTTCCTCTTTATTTTTAATCTCTTTACTTGCTGATGTCAGTAATCCTCTCTGCCGATAGATGGCACCATGTACATGTGCTGTGGCAAAGGCATATCTACTATCCGTGTAGATATTGATGGCTTTCCCCTCAGCTAGCCTCAAAGCCTGTATCAAGGTTATGAGTTCTGCCTTTTGAGCTGAGGTCCCTTCAGGTAGACTGCTTGCCCACACTGTTTGCTCTCCATGTACTACCGCAGCCCCAGCCATCCTCTTACCTTCAACTACAAAGCTGCTGCCATCCGTGAACCAGGTGGTACCGTTAGGCCAGGGGGTGTCTGTGAGGTCACTTCTGACTCCAGTTTCCTCAGCCAGTATGTCTGCACAAATGTGAACAACTGGCTCCTCAGTGTCCTCAGGCAGTAAGGTAGCGGGGTTAAGGAGGGCAGGCTGGCCAAAGATGATTCTCTCCATCAGCAGTAAGCTTTGGAGGTGGGTCATGCGAGCATTCGTCATCCACCGATTAGGAGGCTGGCAGATAACACTCTCTAGGGCATGGGCAGCAATTACAGTCACCTGTTGTCCCATAGTTAGTTTGTCAGCGTCCTTGATCAGGATCGTGACTGCTGCAATGGCCTTTAAGCAGGATGGCCATCCGCTGGCCACTGGGTCCAGTTTCTTTGACAGGTATGCCACCGGCCTCTTCCAGGGTCCCAAGGCCTGGGTAAGAACTCTCCTGGCTACTCCCCCTCTCTCCTTGCAGTAGGCACATTGATCTTTGTCAAGGGGTGGTCTGCCCATGCTTCTTGTTGTCTTCTGGCCCCTGTTGCTCAGGTTCCCTACATGCCTAGGCCCTTGAAATCCTCTTTCTTTCTCTCCTACCACTGTGGCCAAAATTCTAGGTAAGTTTTCCTCCTGTTTTCTGTCTCTTCTATCCTCCCTTTCCTCTTTCTTTCTTCTCCCTTTCTTCTTTCTCTTCCTCTGTCTCTCTTTTGTGATACACTTTCTCAGCCTCCTTCACTAGGTCCTGTAAAGTAAAATCCTGCAATCCTTCGAGGCGCTGCAGCTTCTTTTTGATATCAGAAGCTGATTGCCCTATAAATGCCATAGCTACGGTTGCCCGCTGTCCCTCAGAGGTGGGATCAAAAGGAGTATAGTGCCTATAAGCCTCCATAAGGCGCTCAAGAAAAACTGAAGGCGGTTCAGTGGGCCCCTGAAGAATTTCTCTTACCTTAGCCAGATTAGTGGGCCGTCGCGCAGCCCCCTTGAGACCTGCCACCAGAGCCCGGCGGTAGACAGTCAACCTCTCCCTACCTTCCGGAGTGTTGAAGTCCCAGTTGGGTTGAGTCAGCAGGAATCCAGCATCTATCACATGGGGAAGTTGGGAGGGTTGCCCATTGTCTCCTAAAACATTTTTCTGGGCTTCCAACAGGATTCTCTCTCTCTCTTCTGTGGTGAAAAGAGACTGCAACAGTTGCTGGCAATCATCCCAAGTGGGTTGGTGGGAGAACATGAGAGACTCTATTAATTCAGTAAGTCCTACAGGATTTTCTGAAAAGGAAGCATGATTAGCCTTCCAATTATATATAACTGCAGAAGAAAATGGCCAATATTGCATGGGTTGGACTCCGGGGGGCGGCATGGGAGGGCCATAAACTCTAAGTGGGAGGATTACAGTAGAATCCGGCCCATCCCCAGGAGGGGCCCCTCTACAACTTCTGGTACCCGCTGCTGGGCCCCCCGCTGCTGCTGGTAAAGGGGGGGCATTGGGCCCTTCTTCTTCCCTTTCTTGAACTACTGGCTGAGCAGGTTGTGGCTCAGGGGCTGAAGCAGGTTCTGCCGCCTGTTCAAGATAATACGGGGGAGGGCAAGGTTCCGGCCATTCGGGAGGGGATTCTACTTCAGGATATATTTTAGGTTTCGGGGTTCCTGCAGTTCTGCTTCTATTTAGTACCAACACTTGAAACTTTGGTTTAGACATAAAAATCAAGACTATTTCTCAAAGCTAATCTCATAAAATATCAAAGCAATACAGAAATAAAGTTACTAAAAGGTTAAGAGGTGCCACAATTTTAAAGATCAAAGTAAACATCAGTTTCTCCCTTATAATTACAATTATTGAAAGATTTTCTATATTCAGTTGTATGTGTTCATCTTTAAAGTTATATATGAAGAAATCTTTTCTTCAATTACAACAATGAACTATTGCAGCTCAAAACTGGAATGGTACAAGCAAAACAACTTCACACTTTAATAAGTATATGAAAAAGATATTACCCATAGTATGATACACAATTTCAGTAGGGTCCCATCTATCCCCATTTTAAAAAGACTTATGGGAGGAAGGGGTAATATATAACAATTTACTGACTTACAGGAGAGTGCAAGTGAGCGAGCCATGCTGAAAGTGTATTGCTGGCCTTACATACCTGCTCCATGCTGACTCCCCCACCCTGCAGAAACAGTGCAGTCTCTCAAATCAATTACATTTCCAAAGAGAGAAACAGAGAGAGGGAGGGAAGGAGAGAGGCTTGATAACTTCGGTGTGGGGGGAATCAGTGGCCCATTAACTGCAGTGGAAAAATACAGTGCAAAGTCAATCTTTGGCCCCTTTAAAAAGCACTGGATACGAACTGAAAAAAAAAGCAAATGCTTCCAGTTCTTACAAGAGAAGCTTTGCCTGTTAAGAAAGCTTATTGCCAAAGTATACAAGAAGCTGCCTAGTTTATTAAATCAACTGTCCAGCCCAAGCTGAAGGAGCAGACATTTTGTAATCCAACTTCAAAAAGTTAACAATAAATTAACAACAGACCTCTCCCCATACTCTGAAATGAGATTCTTCCATTTAGAAAAATCTCCCTGTAAATGAATACAGGCAGGCCTGAATTTCTGAGGCCAGGATCACTTGGATTCCTCCCTCCCACCCCCATCTTCTGTAGCTGTAACACCTCTGCCATCTTCTGCTGCAGGGGCTGCCCAGGGATGGCAGGGATACAAGTCCAAACCCTCTACTGCTCAGTTGTTCACTTTAATACTCAGAGAAGAGAGGAAGACAGCTTTTGTTATGAGAAATTACTTTTACACAATATGGACAAAGAAGTACATGATGAAAGGAAACAATCAAAACAGCAGTTTTCCTTATTGGTTACATGATGTAGGGTTGGTGGTCAGGGTGAGAATCGGGTCTTGGCTGAAAAACAAGATTCTTAACTGCAAAAATTAATTCTCTGTTAAAAGTACCCTCAGGAGGCCAACCTACATTGAAGGCTGGCCATTCAGTCGAGCAGAGGGTCTGCCATTGTCTTTTTCTAACTTCTACAGACAAGTCATGGGCCCTATTCTTGATGTCCGTCCAGCGGTCCAAAGTCAGAGACAAAGGGGTTGTCACAGTCTGTCCCATTTTGGTCATTTCTAAATACACAAAAACAGCAAGCCACAAAACGACAAAAGACGCCAACAAACACTTTCCTCCTCTCGTTTTCCACAGACAGGAGAGGTATTCAGATGGGGGAGGGTCCCTCTGTTGAATCCGCTCAAACCGGACCCTTTCCCCTTCCAACAGATGGGCAGAAAAATCCCCCGTTTCACACCCAGGGGCGTCCCCCAGGGTTGCAGCTTGTGGCCCCTGGCACGTCTGCCTTACCATAGCTTTCCATTCCCTTACGGGAGCGGCAAGCGGCTGCCAAACTGAAAGCGCTTTTCACAGACCCAGATACCTGACAGAACAAACAGGCGCCGGCGCACACAGACACTTAAGGATCCTTCGCTTACCTCCAAGTGGGTCTCTGGAGAATAGGGTGGCCGCAGATCCCGGACGAGCCCCCAAATGTAAGGCCCAGAAAACAGGCCCTGCTCAGCCCTGGGATGGACGGCGACCCAAATACTCACAAGAGACCGGTCTTGATGCAAACAGCAAGAGGTTTATTGATTCCACCAGCACGCTGGGGTCAAGACTCATAACTCACGCAGGAGCAGAGTCCAACCCCGAGCAGAAATCACAGGAGGTTTTAAAGGAAAAAGGGACCACAACCAGGGGGAGGTGAGGGGGAGGTCTGCTGATGATTCGATAGCAAAAATATTTCAATTAGGGTCTCACAGGGCTTTATCTTCACAGTAGGGTCTCACAGGACTTTATCTTCACAGTCTATCAGTTTTGGGGAGGATTACCTAGGCACGGGTTTGCAAGCTATTGTGTCATTGTGTTCAGGCCGGTTTTTATGACTCAGGCCAAGGGTCAGAGCCTACTTAAAATTTTCCTATTCTTTCAGGTGGTTTCGGGGAAACTGAAACTCAGGCCCACTGATTTCTGAGGCTTTCTGGGGCCTGTCATGGCGTTAGTTTGGTCCTTTCAGTACTAACTTCGTTTAGTTATTATCCTATTGATAGACTTTAAATCATGTTTAACTTAAGATTTTGGTTACTCTTTAATGAACATCCTCTATCTTAATACCTACTCTGTTTCAAAGAGACGATTTCCAGCGTGTGCAGCAATACCAGGAGTCAAAGAAAAAGTGAACTCCCACACCAGAAATTGACAATATAATTGGGGAGTAAAGATTGATTTAAAAGAGTTACAATGTAAGTTGTTGGCTATAAAGGATATAAGGTTAGTCCATAAGTGATTTAGAAGTTTAAAGGTTTCATAGAGTACTTCCACAGGAGATTTCAAAGAGAAGCTAGAATTTATGCTCAGCCTAAAAAGGGTATAATATACATGGCCTTCAGACTGAGGGTGGTACCCTATACCAGTCTTACTAGCTGTTTCAATTATCTATTGATGAATAACAAAACAGACCCGAAACTTTGTCACTTAACACAACAACCACTGTTCACTTGCTAATGGTCCTTTATTTGTCAGGGATTTTTGGACAGTTTATCTTTGACTCATGTGGTGTTCGATGGAGTAGCATGTGTAGCAACATTCAGCTGGATTTTCATCTGAGGTGTCAGGAAAACCCAAGATCTAAATGGGGTTCTCTTTCAAGAAAGCTTCTTACATGCTGGCTCAGGGCTTCAAGAGAGTGAAAGAAAAGGCTTCCAGACCTCAACAGAGCTAGTCTCAAAAATGACATAGCATCACTTTGACAAAAATGACATAGCATCATCTTGTTCAAAGCAAATTATGAGCCCATCCAAAATCAAGTGGAGAGAAAATATACCATCTCAATGAGAGGTTATAGTAGGTACACACAGAACTGCAGGTATTGAGGATGACCATCTTTTTTATCTGAAAGCGACCATATTAGTCCAAGAGTACTGAATTTTTCCCTTTGATTTTCATAGACTTTGCCTATTCCTTTCTAACATTTTCTTTACTTCACTCATCTAGAATTACCTAACAGAGAGCTTTCTGCTAAAGATATGATTCACACAACAATTAGTACCTAGGAGTAGCCCTAATAACCCTTCACAATGGGATTCTGGGATTGTATTGCTCATGTATTAGGAATGCACACACAGCTTCCTTGCCAAGGAACAATGATGATCCGTAGCATGTAATTGTAAGTTCTGTTTTTGGAGGCTATGGACAAGCAAATTGTAAAAGCTTACCAATTTCTATCAGTTAGGTTTGGGGGAATATATACAGGAGTAGATTCTAGAGTATTAAGTCAAGAAGGATAAAACATCCTGGGTTGAATTTATTGATATGACATCCCAGTCCTAAAATTCAGGATTTAATGTATTAGCTTGGGTATGGTGTAAGTATTTAATGAAGCCTAGATGCTTCAGTGGCTTGTAGTCAAATAGGTAGAAATGCCAGAATTCCTTAGGCATGCAGTAAGAAAATAATTCAAAGCACAGGGAGAAGAAAATGTCATATGCAACCTGTTAAGGCATTCCCTTCCCAAATCAAAAGAAGGAATCAAAGGCTACTAAGAATGTACTAAGAAATTATTTGGTGAAAGAGCTACAGGCATCCTTGAAATCCTCAGGGGTGGCTGTCTTCTATGGGACAAAGATGACTTTGGAGGTGCTATAATGAGATTGATTTTTCTGATCTCACTAGAACTAAGGAGATAATAAAGTTGTAAAGGCAGGTGACAGCTCTTAATCATTATGATGCCCGGCTTCTTGTTCACGAAGCCAAAGAACGAGCTTCACAAACACTCAAGGTAGGAGAGCAAGGTTCAGGCTTTTGTTCAGAGATAAAGTGAAAGGACAGAGCTCCCAGCTCACGCCAGGAGGGGACAAGAGAGTCAGGGGTGGTGCGTTGTCCAGGGGGTTTTATAGGCATATGAGGATTTTTTGAGAACATGAAAAAGCTTAGGGGTGTGGACTTATTAAGCAGTTCTAGAATATTTACAAGTAACTTAACATGAGGAATTTCCTGCCTTGATTTCTCTCTGGGATATGGCATCTTGTTCTAGAAGCATATCAAAAGTCAGCCTGTCTAGCCCCTAAGGTGGGCTGAGGTATTGTCTGTTTGAAACTTCCTGGTGTTAAAATGCAATCTTATCTTTAAGGTGGAATCCTTCCTGCTTTTTACTATGTTTTTTACAGTTGGGTCTGCATGCTTAATTAGTTGCCCAGTTTGCAAAACCAGCCCATCAGATCTGAAAGAGGAAAGACAGCACATAGGCCTGGGCTTTTTAGCATGCTAAAGTGAATCTTACACATGATTACAAATGATTAGCATAATAAAAACATGTGCTTCTCTTCTTTATCTGGGGAACATTAACTGATTTTACTGAAGAATGGCCCTAGAGCTTAATGTTTAACACAGACTTTTGATATGGGGTTTCCTTGCATGTAGTTACATTGCTCTGACTGTAAATATTCTGCCTTGCTTTCTCCAGAGGCCCTCACCCTACTCTGTCTAAGCCTATGGTCCCTGTCTCAATTAGAGATAAAGTAGCATGAATTCACATAAAAAGTCATAAATGGAAGTGGTGGTCAGTATTTGTGCCTATGAGCATTTATTGCACTTGCTAATTTATCACAGTACTGTTAGAAATGAAACAGACCATCAGTTACTAATTTGCTGCTTGACATATAACAGAAAAATATATTTACATCATATGGGTAAAAACCTAACTCAACTCACTGCAGTGAGGATCCATGGCCTCCAACTCAGTTCCTAGTCATAAACCAATTCACAGATTAGGAGTGCCTTGAGCTGGGGAAAGCTGGGTTCTTTTGAGAAAAAGCATTGCAGTATGGCCTTAGATATACATTGTGAATTTCCTCCAAGCTTTCCCAGGAGAAGCCTCTTGATATTTGCCAGGATGATCATATGGAAAGAAACACCCAGTCCTTCTGTGGTTTATAAGATTTTGGTTCTTTAACAAAAGCGATTTCCCAATATTCAACCTTCATTCTTCCTAAACTGCTGTAGGCTATTTATGTCCCTCTCCAAAATCTCCTTTTCTGGGGGTGCTTCCCACCTAGGTTGGGTAAGAACATTCCTCTTCTATTAGACCAGATGTTCTGAACTATCCCTTGTTGCTTTTTGTAATTCTGCCCATATTTAAAAAAGAAACCACTTGATTAAACCCTCCTCAAACTATTCACTGTTACTGTGACATCTAGTTCCTTAAAAAACCCACACAATCAATTTATTATTACAACAGACCCTGTTATCTTCAGAAGGGCTAGGTATGCAAATAAGTGAGAAAGCACTCTTAGCAAACACAAATATGATACTAAGTTGGATTAACTCTTACAGTTGTTATAATTATTATTCTATATAAACATCTTTGTTGACTTTGACAATATACTCTACAGTTTGACCCAAGTATTGCTTCAAAGAGTTACCTGTTATCCAGGATGTCCTTTAACAGCTAAAATTTTTCTTTTCTTTATATTTTTCATTCAAATTTTAGAATGAATATTGTTACTGGAGACAGGTCCTTGGTCTCATCGTCACAAAGAATTCAAGAACAAACACACAAAGGCAGCTGAGCATTAAGAGTTTATTTGGAGAATAAAAGTTCGGAGAAAGACAAAAGAACATGCCTAAGAGTACAGGCAGACTCAGAGGGAGTCTTACTGAGGAAACAATAGGGAGACATTTTTACATAAAAGGAGATGAATATTTACTAAGTGGGGTTAGATTTCAAAAGGAACAGGTGAATTTTTTTCCAGAGTTCAGGCTTCCACTCTCATGTTGGGTGGAAGGATTTTTTATTATATTTGAAGTGATTTTTTTACTGTGCTGTTGAGTGTATAGTGTATTTTGAGGTGAAGTTTGGGCCCGTTTCTGCTCCATGGTGGGACTAGCTGGTTTGTGCCCGTTTATTATCTATACCCTCACTCCATGGCCCTGGAGAACAATTGACATGGAATGTGTAGAATGTGAACAAACATCTACCTGACTGTAAACACTGGCAAAAGTCCCACTCCTCCTTCTTTGCTCATATCTGGCTACCTATCTACTATAACACTATTACAGAAATTTATTTTATCCAATGTGCAAAATTGCCTTCTTGCATGAAGACTTGTGTTATGACATTGACTTGTAATGCTTTCTGGGTATTTTGCTAGTTTTAGTTTCTAACAGTCAGAATACAACAGAAGAACACTCCTTTCTACAGCTCTGCTTTCTGAATAGCAATTTTCCCTGACGCCAAGATGGAAGCCTGATTGAAAGAATGGCCTGTTTTTTTTTTATTTGAATAACAGCTGCCCCTAGAACCTTGATTTTTCTGACTCATAACTATTTGGGGTAAAAATAGCAACATGTCAAAATATATTGGAAGAAATATGCCGTTTACATCCAATAGTGGTCATGTATTTTCATAACTACTAGCTTGGAGAGCTATATTCTAGCTTCTATGTTTGTACTCTCTAAGCCAAACATCTTAGCAAGTTAAAACCTCTCTTGATCAACCAGGTATATATTTCCAAAATTCAGAATATGTTCTCAAAAATATCCAAATTTTAAATTTAAAAATACAACATCAGTGTTTTAATGCTGGGTTATTCTATTTTTAACATTCCTGTTGTAAAGGTATGTACTAGGTTATAAAGATGGTTAAAGCATAGTCCCTATCCCTTTGAATTAACAAAATATGGGCTCAAAGCTCTGTCCTTTATCAAACTGTACCTTTCTGTTTGTTCAGCACATACACATACATATGTCCTAATAGACTTTGAAAGTAAATTCTTGAATCCTGATGTAACTCCAGGGGGGAAATATGTTCCAATATGTTCCAAGCCCAGGGCAAATAATCCTTGAAGCCAAAATTAGTCAAAGGGAGAAATATAATGGGAGACACCCATTTATTGCTACAAACAGTCATCTACTTTTGCTCACCCATGACTCTCATGATGCGGTTGCAAAGGAGCCCACCACACCTCTCTGGTCCCATTGCCTGTTTGCTCCCCTCCCCCTTGTAATCATCTGTTGATACGGAGATGGACTACTTCTCTCCACCGCTTGGAAACACCTGTTAATATGGAGTTACGCTAAGGCCAGATGAGAGATTCTGGAAATAGTGCGGTTTTACCCACACCTGGTCAGAATTTTTACCTGTGTTTTCTTTGGCATATTTCTTAACTGTTCTGAGTGTCAAATTACACATCTGTATGACAAAAATAGTAAAACCTGTATGTTAGTCTGTTTGAAGACTTCAGGAAGACAGGCAATGAGAATAAAGCACCTAGAACCATGCCAGACATAATAGGAGGAAAAAGCAATAAATGTTTCCTTCCCAAAGTCAACTGAATCTAATTTAATTTTAATGTATGTTAACCTGACAGTATCTCATAACTTTTTAAATATATTTTTTATGATTGTTAATAAAAATTAAACTTTTAATATATTGATTGGGTATTTGGATTTTCCCTTCTATTCATATCCTTTTTCCATTTCCCTTTTTTTTTTCGTGGTCTTTTCATTGATTTGTAAGGATTCCTAAATATTAGACACTTGATTTGTTTTCTTTTTTTAAGTTTTTGTTTGTTAGTTTTAGAATAGCTTTAGGTTCATAGCAATATCAAGAGGTAAGTTTCAGCAGTTGCCTATGTATCCCCTCTTCACACATTTATAGCTTCTCCCATTGTCAACATTCCCTCCAGAGTGTACATTTGTTACAAATCATGAACTTACATTGACACATCATAATCACCCCAAATCTATACTTTACATTATGATTCACTTTTGGTGTTATACATTCTATGGGTTTGGACAAATGTATGAAACCATTTACCATCATTATGGTATCATACAAAGTATTTTCACTGTCCTAAAAATCCTCTGTTCTCCACTTATTCAGTCCCTTCATCAACAAATGAAAGTTACTATTGCTCCACATTCTAACCATCATTTAGTATTGTTAGTGTTCCAGATTTTGACCATTCTAATAGGTGTGTAGTGGTATTTCATTGTTATTTTGATTTGCCTTGTATATTGCCTAAATTCTTAACTTCTACCTAAGACACAACAAATATCTTCATAAGAGAGATCTAATTTTTCAGGAATCCAGAGACATATGTATATACTTTTTCTGTCACAGAATTGTTATTTGAACTGGACTTCATTTTCCTCACCTATAAAAAGTAGAGATAGGACCAGATGATCTGGAACTTTAAATCATGTGAAGAGAAAAAAATTTATCTGAAATATTAAAGACATTTAAATTTTTATACAGTCTTTTAAAATTTCAACTGAAATCACCATTCCTTTACCAGAAGTATGCCCAAGGGCAATTGTCTGTATATAGTGGATAACACCTCTCTCTTTTTCATGCTTGTAGAAAAGGCATGGAATTGAAGAAATTTAAGAGAGGATACACTTACATGTTTTTCATTTTCCAAAATCTGTAGTTTGGTATTGCTTAGCCTATTTTGTACAGGAAAAACATTAAAAAAAAAACTATCATATAGTACCTAGTGACTATTGAATTCAGAATTATTGAAACATGATTGAAATAGAAATCTTTAAATACTATTAGCTCATTACTGATAAATACTTTTTTTGCAGTAAAGGTATTAACATAAAAATTCAAAATAAATCATGGATATTAATTCTAGTACAATGATCAGTTGGTTAAAAATTTCTACATTATTATATTTTCCTCTGCAGTGGGGATTTAATTCATAATTCCAAGAGAGCAGGGAGGTGTCAGAGCTTGGGTTCTTCAAAAAACAAAGTCTGAAACAAAGAATTTAGAGAGGGTAGTTTATGGGGGATAACTGGAGTGATCATACTGTAAAGAGTGAGGGAAGAGGATTGGCCAAAACAAGGAGTTGAACTGTAGTTTGGTTCCAATAGAGAGACCCCATCAAATCACAGGGGAACTCTTGACCTGGGACAGGCCTTCTGAGTTGTCCTGTGCTGTAACAAGAGGAGCCGGGCTTGAATTGAATGAGGGCTGCCCCTGGGAATTTGTCAACCTTAAAAAAGGCAGTTCCTCTATGCTGAGGGATATTTCTGGAGGGGTACTCAGATGTGAGCCATCAACAGTCAAGTTTACAGTCACTGGAGAAATGAGAATCTCAGTCCTAAAGGGCAAGCTGATCAGCATATCGATGACCCTATATAATTGCATCAGGTGAGTCCATTCCCAGATACACAGACCTTTCTTGGTCATGCTTTTAATATCATTGTCATATAGGAAGTATAAAAAAAGGGGGGAAATGTATCTATATGTCAGTATTATCTAAGCATTAAAATGTGAACACACAGACCTAAATTTTAATCATAGTTTTAGAAGCACAAACTTAGCCACATGATTTGTTATTTTCTAAACTAATATGAAAAAATAAATGTTTATAACATCTGCCTTTGAATGTTTTAAAGATGGAATAAGATGATGCATGTAAAATTCAACCCAGTGACTATAAATTAATGTGTACTCAATAAATGCTATTCATAATAGAATATTCTAATTTGAAGAAGGAAATTCATTGTGTAGTTACAGTAATCACATACAGTTAAGTTACAGTAATAATTCTTAACTTTGTATGGAGTACTAGCTATGTGTACAGCACTACTCTAATTATTTTACACATGAACATTGACTTTATCTTCACAATAACCCTAAAATGTATATACTTTTCTTATTTGCATTATTTTAAGGAGTAAACCTAGGCACAGAGGGGTGACAAGATCTCAATAAGTGGGAAGACAGAGTAAAGGAGGCTGACTAGAGCCAGCAATGATAAGCCAGCATAAGAGATGCATATCCTTGTACTGTATTTCGAATTGGTAGAGAAACTTGTAAAATGGGAGAAAGTAATATTATAAACATAAATGCTTGAGAAAATTTAAGGGCTGTGATGACTTTGGTCTGGTTATCAAGAAAAGGGTGAGGATACTATAGAATATTTATGGCATCACATTATAAGTGCTATAAACCAAGGATGCACATGGATGGTATATGGGGGAGAAATTAACAAAAATTCATTTACACCTGGATCTCTCCTGGTTACCAGGAGTACAGACATCTTTTACGTATATGTGGAGAAGCCACATGAAAATGGAACTCCTAATAAACAACTTTTTTACTAGACTATTTTGTATTCAAGTCCTTCCCCCTGGGTTTTTCAAAGACTGTCATGGACACATGAATAACTTTAATGGAATAAAGTTCCAGATCTTCAGTGTCCCTAAATATTCTTTCTTAAATTTGATCTACTGAACTAAACTCTACTTTAGCTGCTATTTTACCTACTCCTCTTTCAAAATTGCCTGTCTGCTACAATTCCTGCTTTTACTGTGTACTATCATTTCTAAGTGAAAAATCACCTTGTGGTACCAAACAAATGGAGGGTTTTATTTTCTAGTATTGGTCTTATGAAGTGAATGAATCTAGTGACTGGGTAACAAATCCTTTAGTAACTCAGATGTTTGCAGTTCATTGTTTCTGTCAAAATTAAGGGAGAACCTAATCAACTTGCCAACTAACAGATCATAAAATTAATTTCTAATGATAATCACCATGTGATTTTTTTTCTGTAATTCAAAAGTAATTCAAATCTTCGCCATTTAGAGGGAACCAAATGACTTTATTTTACTCTATTTCATTTTTATGCAAGGTTCTTTTATGACAGTATGTTATTAATTCAACATTTGAGATCTTATTCAGGAGCCAGATTGCTTGGGTTTGAATGCTAACTTTACTGATTACTAAGTGTGTGACTTTGTGTAAGATATTTCACCCTTGTGCCTTATTTTTCTTTTCTATAAAATAAAGATAATAAAATACCCATCTGAGGGGTTTGTTTTTTAAAAAATTAAGAAATTCATGTATGTAAAACATGCAAATTATTCTGTAGGCCATTGTAATTATTGCTATAATTATCTGTATATGTCAGGCTTATAAAGCTCTTTGCTTTGTAGAATGGTCTGAGAAAGTTTATGCTGTTCTTTTCACTCATTTCATTCCCTTGGGGAATCAGCTCATCTACATAATAACCTTCTTAGAGCAGGGTCCTCCAAAAAATTCCAGTTTGTTTGACTTAGAATATAGGAATTTTTAAGTAGGCAAATAATTTATTTTAAGTAGGAAAGTAATTTTAAGTAGGAAAACATAATAACTATTAAACCATGTATAAAAGGCCAGCAAATATTCAAATGATTTTTAATACAATTTTATAATCCTATTGCTTATTTTCTTTCTTTCCCTAGGTGAAAAAGAAGTGTTTTGTCAAATTCTTCTTTGGACTGAATTTACAAAGGATGATTCTTTAGGAAGGAAGTTGTGTCGTAACAGTGTAACCAATTAATTACACATTGAAGTGTATGGATATATCCAAAAGCTTAAAGATAGAATAAATGAAAAGGATAATTAAAGAACAATCTGAAATTAATAATTAGCTATTTGCCAAGTCAGTCATGAATGTAGACAGGAGATGTTATGTTATAGAACAAAACAAAAGCCAATTTTTTGTTAGCATTCCACTCAGCAGTTATAATTTAACAGAGTCCACAGTTATGTGACCCATGAAGTCCCTGAAGGCATCAGTGTTTCATTACAAGAAGCATCCGAGTTCTCTAAATGGTACTTAGAAGACCCTTATGAATTGTTTCCTCCTTCTTGTTATCCATGCTGTATGAATGGGGCCTCTAATAAATCACCTTTGAATAAGTGCAATTACATTACCCAGATGGTTTAAAACAAATTTTATCTTCAATAAAAATAAATGTGTATACTTTCATCTTCATTTGGAAGCTCCTACATCTCAAGCTATATGCATCAAATATCATGCTTCTAATGTCATTTCTTGGTCCTTTAGAAAAAATGCAATATGGCATATGTATTAAATTGTTTGTGGTGTTCAAGAAACATACCCCTCTGTGCACACACACACACACACACACACACACACACGCACACACCATGCTTTAATTCCTGGCTATATTTTTCTTATGAGCCACAATATTAATTAAATATAAAATCGTCTCCTTCAAACTGGTCAATTGCTTAGAAAATGTTAATTATCTGGTGAATATTCACTGGGCACATTGTTAATTTTATCTAGCTGAATGGTAGGACAATTTACTGTGATTACTTGCATTCCCTTCCTATAAAATGTAATTTTATCTCATTGAAGAACATTAGAACTCATAAAACTTTCAGCTTTCCCTGAGACTATCAATGAGTCTCTTGTTTAGATTGATAACAACTTCAATGAAATATTTAGTATGTGTCAACTGGTGAGTTTTTTATTTGCTTGAGTTATGAAAAAATCTACAGGGATTTTTAACCATTACTCTATCTGACTAAGGGTTTGTAGTGAACTATACTAGCTCTACCTGATATTAACTGTAAAGTAATTCACCCTGTAGACCTCACATCTATTAATAATTGCAGAAAAATCTGAGTGAGATCCAGAGCTCTTTTAGAGGAAAAAATATACAAAGAATAAAATATGGTCAAATGCTAGCATTGGTGTTTGTTTGTGGAGCCTGAGACAAAAATATTTGAAGACACTTTAAATACAGCTATGAGCTGGCCATTCATTCTATTTCTTCTGTTGGTCCAAAGCCCACATTTATTTTAATATGGAATCTGACCATAAGCTAATATGGTTCTACATTTCAAAACCACACAAACTTAAAACCAAAACAAAAAGCTGTCCTTATGCAATGAGCACCTGGAGAGTTTGCTAAAATGCATATTCTTAAGAGCCATGGACAGATAATAAAATTCATTTGATCTCAGGTGGGACTCAGAAATCTACATTTTAAATTATCCTTTCAGGAGATTCTAAAATAAATGGTCCAGAGATCATTTTTGATAAAATATCCTTCAAGACTCACAATGTGTTTGTTAAGTCACCTACAATACGATGGATGGTTAGCACTTAAGAAAGTGCTGGTATATAATACTTTCTCAATAAATATTTGTCGAATGCATTATTGAACAGCTGATTTTTTAAATTCCTATTGCTGTTACCAAGTTAATTAGAAGATGTAAACTCTATTGATTTTATAAAAACATTTTAAGACAGTCTTGAAAAATATGATTAGTAATATATTCTCTTTCCAGAAAACATCACTTTTTTTTATTATTAATGTACCATTTAACTTTGGCTTGATTATAACTTCATAAAGCTGGACTATATATGCACAGGTTTCAAACAATGGAATGGGGGGCTTATGAAAGATTCCACCAAACAATCTAAAGAATAGAGGCAAATCAGTAAAGCAAAGCTTCAAAAAATTAGGAGGCTGATATTTGTATAAACTGGGATATTTATATCAACATTTTTACAGCCAGAGACTTGTAAATGTCAAATAGCTATTCAAATGTGATGAGACAATCTAGACTACAAATTTTAATATTTGTTATCCTCAAAGTATGCAATTTTCCAGCTTAATTAATTTTCTCTCATCATCAGCCTGGAAGGTTTTAGCAATGAATCCATAACCAGAAAAAATAATATTATATGTGAGAGATTGAATTAATGCAGTAAGAAAGAAAGATAAAAGGTGTTAGGGAAAAAAGTTGCTTTGCTCTCCAAGTTTATCCATGTAGAATGAGTTTCACATTCCAGGGGCTGAATGAAATTGGATTTCTTCAGACACATATGCACAACCCAAACTTGAGAAGGGCCCCCTGCCTGTATTGTGTGACGTAAATACCTACTCACTGAACAGATCATTATGATCCTAAAGGGAAGTTGTGTATTACATCTTTTAACAATTGGCTTTAATCATAAGGTGAAAAACATTGATGCTACAAGTTCATTACGGCAATTACATGAATCATTCTAACTTGTTAGGAAAGAGATGTTATGGAGCCAAACTAACACATTTGGTATTTACTCATTCAAAAATACACAATAGTATGCTTTCGTGTTTTTTGTACAGGCAATGCAATAGGGTAACTGTATCAGTCTGATAAATTAAAACACTTAAAACCATCTGCCCAAATCTTTCAGATTATATGTGAAATACTTGAATAAAATGTAAACTTCCGCTACAAAATCAGTAATTACTGGTACAAACTTCTTTTCTTTCACTCAGTTTCTAAGATCTCTCTGTAGTTCTTGCCCTTATTTTGGTAGTCTACCTCCAGCTACTCCATGACAGAGGTCAGTGCTGAAAAAATATTATCAATTACCACAATTGGAAAAAAGTTATCAGCCTGGCTGTCGTATTCTTTGCCTTTTTGCCCGTCCTTCACTAGATAATAATTGCAAATATATACATGAAAACTTACTGAAACCCAATCATTTAATATGGTTACACATATACTTAAAACTTAGAAAGAAATGTACTCTAACTAGTGACGGAGCCAGCCATCAGCAGTCGAAAGGTTCCTGAGAGGGGGGAGAAGATTGTATTTACAAAGATCACAGGAGGACAATCCGTCTTGTGCAGAATGCCAAAAATGCTTTATTGGTAAAAAGCTCTTATACAGTAAAATGGGGAACTAAGAAATATTTGAACAAATCAGCATCTAAAGTGTTCCTCTTGGTAATCCAGACAGAGCACGGGCGGTCCCTACTTAAGCATTAATGCTATAGATAGAAAATTGCTCAGTCAGTAATATTTGGGTAGACTCATATAATCTGAGGGTCATAAGACGATTACTCTACCCTCTGACGTGCACATCCCTAAACAGCCCCAAGCTTATACAAGCCGTTTCGAGATATGTACTCCAGAGGGAAGCACAAAATTTGCAGAGCAAGTAACTTTCAAAGGGGCTGAACTAGCAAGTTCTTTCTATAATACAGAGGAAGTAATAAAAGGGCTTCATTTATGCTGCACATTAATCAGGCCTCACAAGGTGGTTGTGCTCCAACACCTATACAAGACAACGGCACCCAGGTTCATACTTTCCAAGAGTGATGACTGTCTTGTACAGTCACCAAGAGCAAGCACTTTCATGTAGGGCTCCCAACAAACTAGCAATAAACATTCTAATTCTCTAACATCAGTTATCATGTTATGACCTAGATCTTCTCTTCATCTTTCTGTGCCAACTAAATTATAAAAAAATTTAGGTCAATGGCTATTTTTTTTTATCCCACTAAGGACTATAATTTATTACATAGTGTATACTTTATATCTTTAGCTGAGTAAATTCATGTTTTTATTCCCTTTTAAAAGCATATGTTTATACCACAGCTGTATTTGTTTCTCTTCCAATTAGTAATTTCAAAAAATACTCTTTATCCCAATTATGGAATATACCTAGGCAAATGTGAACTAACCATATCATTTGTGTTAAAGGAACTTTCATAATCAATCAATTCCAATTGAAAGTAATTCTCCACTTCCTAAATTTTGCATATGCCTAATTAACAATAATAATAATCAGCATCAGGAATTTACCAAACTGTGCAATTGCTTCCAAACTAGGGTGCAAATCACAAAGTAGAAATGCTTCACATCATCCCTGTCCTCAAAATGAAAGTTTTGCAATGCTATATTTTGTCTTTTTAGTTGTAATTCCAGCAGAAACTGTGGCCTGTGCTTAGTATGGCCTATGAATTCACCCAGGTCCAGCTGGATTCATTCCAAGTAACCCAGGAGAAACTAGCACATCAAATAAATAAAGGAAACTAAATTTTCACTTAAATGCACCTGTGTGTACAAAAAACAGCTTACCCCCCAGTTAAGGAGAAATTTCCGTGAGCTGACAGGTATATTATCCAGAGCCTCAGATACTTCAAAGACTTCCCACGACTTAAGGGACATCTGAAAATATTTAATGTGAACGTCAGAATATCTGATTTTGTCAGTAGCTGGTCAAACCACTTATGTAATCACATTGGAATGTTTGTTCTATTGAAAACAGCAAAATATGCAAACTAGAGGTATTACAGCTGTAAAATGGAATATATATGATGTATCATGCATTTCTAAAATAAACATCAAAATAAGAGGAAAACAAAGAAAAGATAAAAAGCCATATTTAAATGGTTGATTTCACATTATCTTATATAAATATGTCTCTATATAATTCATTAACGTATGGGTGGGGGGATATTAAAAAGGTAAAGAGCTTATGAAGAAAATTTCGGATAGCTGGCTGCTCCTTGGAACCATCTAGGAAGCTTCTAAGCTATTGATGTCTGGGCTTCACCTTCACAGATTCTGATTTGATTGGTCAGAGTGAACCAGCAGTTCATGAATTTAAAATACTCCCAGGTCAAAGCATAGAAAGTTTCAGATATGTAAGAAGAATAAATTCTGGGGATCTAATATGCAACATGGTGACTATAGTTAACAATACTGTATCGCATACTTGAGTTTTGCTAAGAGGGTAGAAAAGTGTTTTCACCACACACACACACACACACACACACACACACACACACACACAAAGAAAAAAAGTAACTGAGTGAAACAATCGATATGTTAATTGCTTAATTGCAATAATGATCATTTCAAAATGTATACATATGGTAAAACCCCAAGTTATATACCATAAATAAATACATTTCCTGCTTGTCAATTATACCTCAGTAAAGCTGAAAAACAAGGAGAAAAATCTCCCAAGTGATTCTAATTTATAGTCAGTGTGGTGAACTGTACTTTAGAAAGGAGACCAAATAAAACAAGCATTATTCTAATATTCTTTTATAACATGTGTTAGATTTCCATATATCATACTTAGTTTTTCGACTGGGAACTTCTTGGACTGGAAATGTATACTGGTTAGTTCTTTTAATTTCAGTATAGTTGTCATTATATTGATAATAAAACTATTTCAATTTACAAAGACAAAAAAAAAGGAAAGAAAATTGATGTATTTCTAATATACTTAGGTTATGTATGGAACAAAAGAGTTCATCCAGTATTTATAGTCATTTATTAAGGTTCTAAACTTTGTGTGTGCTATATTAACATGTTCTTATTAATACATTCTTGATCAAAAATAAAAATAATAAACCAAGAGGGGAAATTTGCAAATAAAACGAATAAACTGTAGTCAAATAAAACTGTATATTAACTGCTAAGCGCAGTTTTAATCAGAAATACCAGTACCACCTTGAACTGAGTAATTCAACTGTTCATACAGCCTACATTTACTAGATAACCACAAACTTCCTACTTCACTCTATATTATGAAAAGTTTTCAAAAGAGAGTATAGTTTTAGATGACAATTGAAGCAAAGAGAAAGAACGTACTTTTGTAACTTGTTTTACTTTTCTACCAATTACATTTCTATTCCTAACAGTTGTGGTACTCTGCGTATGATGATGGAAGGCCTGTTACTTAAATATAGTTAGCTCAGTATCTTGTCATGGTGCATTTTACATTAAAATATCTTGATAATTAAAGTTTCAATGGGTGATTTCTTAAATTTATTAACTACATTATCATTTCATGTACATTTTAATTTACAACCTGAATTGGTAGCTTGTATTATTGTCATTAAGAAAAATAGAAAAAAAAATACTAGCAATTAGAAGAGTATGAGTTGATGTAAGCATTTTTGTTAGCCCTGAAGCAGTTCTGATAGTTTTACTGTCTTAATCAACTTAGTCAACTCTCTTTATTGCTCTGTGGAGGTGGTAGTTCTGAACACATGCTGGGGTGTTAGTTCACTGCTGCCAAATTAAAAATGATAATTCTCATGCGTGAAATAACTGTATGGACTAATGACCAAATATCTTTATAATGTGAGACACTGTTGCAGCAGGTGGCCAAACAATTATAGACCATAACATAATATATCCCTAAAGTAAAGAAAAAAATAAAGATGCTCACAACACAAAAGCAAAGGTATTAGCAAGACCATATATAAATACATACATATATATGTCAGTAATTAATCCAAACTGAAGATTTATTATTTTATTGTAAACAGCAAAAATAAAACCTTAATCCTGTATGTAATTGCATAATTATTCATGGAATATATAGTAATTGTACATGCATGAGTAAAGTTCAAATGTAATTAAATAACCAAAATAATCAAAGCTTTTGACCTTGTGGAACTGATAGTCATTTTTCGGGAGATTCACTTCTGGTTAGTTTAACAATGAGAAAGAAAATTCTGAAAATTAAAACTGATTGTGGCAAATACATTTCTGGAATGAGCGACTTTCAGAGGCAGACAGAACATAGACCATGAAACATTTTCTATTCAAAGCTTGACTTTGAAATTTCTCTTGAAGGCAAATAACAGTCACATAATAAACTTTACATTTATGTATGGAAATTACTCTTGCAGTAAGACAAAGGATCCATTTGAAAGAAAAAGCTAGATTGATTAGAATCTGTAATAATCCAGATAAACTTTTACTGTGGGTAGTACTGAATTAATGGTTGTGAATGGAGATCAGAGACCAGATCCAACTAATTTGTAGAAATTACATGCACATGACTTTTGAGAAGTTAGGGAATGCATAAAAGTAAATGAAAACTCTGATGTAACCTCCAAGATATTAGCTTGGATATATAGACAAATTATGTTCTCATTAAGTGATCAAGTACTATAAAAGGAGAAGCTATTACTGAGGATAAGGAATAAGAGTAATTTAGAATTTAGCTTCTGAGAGAGGGCTCTAAGTATCAACAGCCTTGGCATCACCTGCAAGTTTGTTAGAAGTGCCCAATTTCAGACTCTTTCAAAAGCCATTGAATCAAAATCTGTATTTAAGATAATCTTTAGGTAGTCCCAAATCATATGCATAATTTAGAACATGTTAAACTTGAGCTGCTTATATCACGTAAGGGTGGCTAGGTCACAAGGTAGGTGTAGAAATCAGAACTATAAATTTGGATACCAGTAGAGAGCATAGAATGGAAACATAAATTTGAGGAACTTAAAAGAGATAGCTACAGAATAAATTAAAATTTTCTAAAGAAAATGTATAAAAAAAGGAAATGGATTTTGGGAACATCAAAATTCAAAGAGAAGTCGGGTGGAGAGACAATAAAGAAGAGTCTTCGAAAGGAAAGGAAGACTAGAATGATGTAATATAATTCATTGCAGGGGAATGGAAGAGATTCTTAATAAGATTAATCTTTTCACTAAGAGAAAGTCTAAAAAAGGCCCATTGATTTTGGCAGTCAGTGAATTGTTGGACCACAATGCAAGCACTTTCAGGGAAATAGTAAAGTCCGAAGAAATAACAAGCATAACAAGTTGAAACATTGGCAGGTGAGGAAGAGAGTAAAGAGATTTCTTTGTGTCTTAAAGGAGAGAGATAAGATAGTGGCTAGTATTTAGTAGACAATCTGTAAAATGGCCCCCAACCTTGTATAATGTCCTCCTCTTGAGTGTGAGCTGACTTTATTGGCTAGCTTTTAATGAATAGAATTCTGCTGAAGGAATGGGATGTCAGTTATGACATTTTTTTTACAAAAAGACTTTGGTTTCCATTTTAGGCACTCTCTCCTGCTTTCTTGCACCCTCACTTCATGGTAATCCATATGCCATTTTGTAAATTGCTGGAGTCATTGAGCTTGGAAACAGAATCTAGTCCAGAGAATCCTTGAGATACCTGCAATCCTAGCCAATAAGTTTAACTGCAGACTCTTGAGACACCAGAGGCAGAACTATCAACTAAGCTCCACCCATATTCCTGACCAACAGAAAATATGAGGCCACAAATGTTTCTTTAAGCCAATAAGATCAAGGGTAATTTTTATGCACCTATAGAAAACTAGTACAGATTTCGGTACCTAGAATTGAGGTGGCTCCCCTAACTTCTACGTAGAAGTGGCATTGGAACCAAGCAGTGGATATGGAGGAGAGTGATTATGAAGACAAAGTGCCCTGACACACTGCTCATAGAATTTAGGACTTTGTGGAGCTTGTGGATATGTGAGGAAAATATCCTTGAAAACTAAATGAAAGGCAGTCATTGTGTAGTGGGAGAAATTAAATAAATATTGTCATCTACAGTTACGCAGAGAGCAGAACATGTTATCAACCATCTAGACGATCTATGAAGATTTCAAAGCATGTTGAAGGTTTATTTCAAAGCTTGAAGCCTGGTTTACTTTTCACTAAAGTAAAATGTGAGAGGAGATATAATTTTAGAGAATAACTACTAAGAAAAAAATTTCAGTACTTCATGGTTTTGAAGAAAAATTAAGTGCTAAAAGTAAGTGTCAAATTAAGAAAGAACTTCAACAAAGATCAGATCCAGGCCACTACCAAGAAAATATGGTATGAAGCTGAAACTGAAGGTGTAATTGTGAAATCTTTTTGAGGAATAAATTACTGTTAGAGAAAGAGAGATGCACATTCAGCAATGTTTTTGTGTAGATGGGCATTTACAAGAGAATCAAGAGTGTTGGTGGGCAGGTCAGATTAGTCTTGGTTAAGGGATGTGATATTTCTTTCCTGAGATGAAAGGGATGTAGATAATTATCAATTTGGGGGCTAGTGTTTGAGAATACTTTGTTGATTACCTCTATTTTCTTGAGAAGGTAAGGAGATAAGGACCTTCTGCTTAGAACAATCAATTTGAATTTGAATAAAAGAAATTTGAAGAGAATTGGGAATAATCAAATCAGAGACAATAAGAAAAAAATGGTCAGAAAGTGCTGAAGGCAAGACATAAATCAAAGCTAATATATTTGTATTGTAAGGTGGAAAGGATACGGGCATCAGGATGAATGGGTTACATGTAGTTTCAGAAAGAAAAGATGCTTTACATGACCCATGGCTTTTTCAGAGTAGAAGCCTCAGGAAGAATATGTGGGCAAGATATTTCTGAATATTTCCAAGCAAATATAGAAGTGATTAATTGTGGAACCTATTGCAGATAAGAAATGCATAAAATCAAAAGTACTCAGCAGATTAGGAGAAAATGGTGGCGTCTAATATCTTATCAATTTGGATTCAAGACATAAGAAAAAGGGAGAACATGATCAGAGAATACAATTTTGAAGTCCAAGTATTCAGAGTTTGAGGTGCATGATCCAACCATTACAGTACATGATAAAGAAAAAAGGAAACACATTTCAATGATACAGTTTAACATGAGGCGTAGATTTTATTGTTTATGGAAGGGTGATTATAGATTAAAGATATGTATCAAAATGCTATGGAGGAATTACAATTACCAGAGTTTAAAAAATGCATAGGTTAATAGATCTGGGATATTTTATCTGTTCTGTGACTATACAAAGAAGGAGCTCATTCCTAGGATGATAGTTCTAAGTTCTAAGTATATATACATATAAACAAATGAGGCTGCTTAGATGTCAAACTATCTGCATTTCATAATACTCTTGATCCTAAGAGAAATAAAAATAATTTGTGTCATAAGTGATAGCTACTTATTATAGAAAGATAAAAAGAATCTCCATGCTGTATCTTTCTTTTTTTTTAATTAAGGTATCACAGATATGCAATCTTATGAAGGTTTCACATGAGCAACATTGTGGTTACTAGATTCCCCCCATTATCAAGTCCCCACCACATACCCCATTACAGTCACTGTCCATCAGCATAGTAAGATGCTATAGAGTCACTTCTTGTCTTCTCTGTGCTATACTGACTTCCCCATGACCCCCCTACATTATGTGTGCTAATCATAATACTCCACAATCCTCTTCTCCCTCCCTTCCCACCCACCATTCCTTACCCCTTTTTCCCTTTGGTAACCACTAGTCCATTCTTGGGTTCTGTGTGTCTGCTCTTGTTTTGTTCCTTCCATTTTTGCTTTGTCCTTATACTCCACAGATGAATGAAATCATTTGATACTTGTTTTTCTCTGCCTGGCTTATTTCACTGAGCATAATACCCTCTAGCTCCATCCATGTTGTTTCAAATGGTAGGGTTTGTTTTCTTCTTATGGCTGAATAATATTCCATTGTATATATGTACCACATCTTCTTTTTCCATTCATCTACTGATGGACAATTAGGTTGTTTCCATTTCTTGGCTATTGTTAATAGTGCTGTGATAAACACAGGGGTGCATATGTCTTTTTCAAACTGGGCTGCTGCATTCTTAGGGTAAATTCCTAGGAGTGGAATTCCTGGGTCAACTGGTATTTCTATTTTGAGTTTTTTGAGGAACCTCCATACTGTTTTCCACAACAGTTGAACTAATTTACATTCCCACCAGCAGTGTAGAAGGGTTCCCCTTTCTCCACATTCTCGCCAACTTTTGTTACTTGTCTTTTGGATGGTGGCCATCCTAACTGGTGTGAGGTGATATCTCACTGTGGTTTTAATTTTCATTTCCCTGATAAATAGCTATGCAGAGCATCTTTTCATGTGCCTGTTGGCCATCTGAATTTCTTCTTTGGAAAAGTGTCTGTTCATATGCTCTGCCCATTTTTTAATCTGGTAATTTGCTTTTTGGGTGTTGAGGCATGTGAATTCCTTATATATTTTGGATGTTAACCCCTTGTCGGATATGTCATTTACAAATATATTTTCCCATATTGTAGGATGTCTTTTTGTTCTGCTGATGGGGTCCTTTGATGTATAGAAGCTTGTTAGTTTGATGTAGTCCCATTTATTCAATTTTGTTTTTGTTTCCCTGCCCAAGGAGATATGTTCATGTTCAAGAGAGTTTTCCCTATGTTTTCTTCTAGGAGTTTTATGGTTTCATGACATACTTTCAGGACTTTGATCCATTTTGAGTTTACTTTAGAGTATGGAGTTAGACAGAAATCCAGTTTCATTCTCTTACATATAGCTGTCCAGTTTTGACAACACCAGTTGTTGAAAGGGCTGTAATTTATCCATTGTATATCCATGGCTCCTTTTTCATATATTAAGTGGCCATACATGTGTGGGTTTCTATCTCAACTCTCTGTTCTATTCCATTGATCTATGGGTCTGTTCTTGTGCCAGTACCAAATTGTCTTCATTATTGTGGCTTTGTAGTAGAGCTTGAAGTCAGGGAGTGTAATCCCCTCCACTTTATTCTTCCTTCTCAGGATTGCTTTGGCTATTTGGGGACTTCTGTGGTTTAATATGAATTTTAGAACTATTTGTTCTAGTTTGTTGAAGAATCCTGTTTGTATTTTGATAGGGACTGCATTGAATCTGTAGATTGCTGAAGCGAGGATGGCCATTTTGACAGTATTAATTCTTCCTACCCATGAGCTTGGGATGTATTTCCACTTACTGTTGTCTTCTTTAATTTCTCTCATGAGTGTCTTGTAGTTTTCAGGGTATAGGTCTTTCACATCATTAGCTAGGTTTATTCCTAGGTATTTTATTCTTTTTGATGCAATTGTGATTGGAATTGTCTTCCTGATTTCTCTTCCTGCTAGTTCATCATTAGTATATAGGAATGCAACAGATTTCTGTGTATTGATTATCCATCCGGCAATGTTGCCAAATTTAGCTGTTAGTTCTAGTAGTTTTGGGTGGATTCTTTAGGGTTTTTAATGTATAATATTGTTTCATCTGAAAACAGTGACAGTTTAACTTGTTCCGTGACAATCTGGATACCTTTTATGTCTTTGTGTTGTCTGATTGCCATGGCGAGGACTGCCAGAACTATGTTAAATAGAAGTAGAAAGAGTTGGGCACCTTGTCTTGTTCCCAATCTTAAAGTAAAGGCTTTCAACTTCTCACTGAGGTTGCTGTGGTTTGTTTATGGCCTTTATTATGTTTAAGTACTTTCCCTCTATACACATTTTGTTGAGAGTTTTTATTATGAATGGATGTTGAATTTTGTTGAATGTTATTTCAGCCTCTGTGGAGATGATCATGTGATTTCTGTCCTTTTTTGTTGATTTAGTGCATGGTGTTGATGGATTTTCAAATATTGTACCATCCTTGTATCCCTGGAATAAATCCTACTTGATCATGATGGATGATCTTTTTGATGTATTTTTGAATTGTTTGCTAATATTTTGTTGAGTATTTTTGCATCTATGTTCATTGATCTGTAATTTTCTTTTTTTGTGGTGTCTTTCCCTGGTTTTGATATTAGATTGATGCTGGCTTCATAGAATGAGTTTGGAAGTATTCCCTTCTCTTCTACTTTTTGGAAAACTTCAAGGAGAATGGGCATTAAGTCTTCACTAAATGTTTGATAAAATTCAGTGGTGAAGACATCTGGTCTGGGAATTTTGTTGTTGGGGAGTTTTTGCTTACCAATTCAATTTCATTGCTGGTAATTTGTCTGTTCAGATTTTCTGTTTCTTTCTGGGTCATGCTTGGAAGTTGTATTTTTCTAGAAAGTTTTCCATTTTTTCTAGGTTATCCAGTTTGTTGGCATATAATTTTTCATAGTATTCTCTAATAATTCTTTATATTTCCATCGTGTCCATGGTGATTTTTCCTTTCTCATTTCTGATTCTGTTTATGTGTGTAGACTCTTTTTTTCTTGATAAGTCTGGCTAGGGGTTTATCCATTTTGTTTATTTTCTCAGAGAACCAGCTCTTGATTTCATTAATTCCTTCTATTGTTTCATTTTTCTGAATTTTATTTAATTCTTCTCTGATCCTTGTTATGTACTTCCTTCTACTGACTTTGGGCCTCATTTGTTCTTCTTTTTCAAGTTTCATTAATTATGAATTTAGACTATTCATTTGGGATTGTTCTTTTTCGATATAGGCCTCAGTTGCTATACACTTTCCCCTTCAATCTGCTTTTGCTGCATCCACAGAAGTTGGGGCATTGAGCTTTTATTTTCATTTGTCTCTCTATATTGCTTGATCTCTGTTTTAATTTGGTCATTGATCCACTGTGTATTTAGGAGCATGTTCTTATGCCTCTGTGTGTTTGTGGGCCTTTTTGTTTTCTTTACACGGTTTATTTTATTGTCATACCTTTGTGGTCTGAGAAGTTGGTTCATACAATTACAATATTTTTTAATTTACTGAGGCTCTTTTTTGGCCTAATACGTGATCTATTTTGGAAAATGTTCTATGTGCACTTGAGAAGAATGTGTATCCTCTGGCTTTTGGGTGGATGTCTGTTACGTCCATCTGTTCTAATGTGTTGTTCAGTGTCTCTGTCTCCTCACTTATTTTCTGTCTGGTTGATCTGTCCTTTGGAGGGAGTGGTGTTTTGAAGTCTCTTAAAATGAATGCACTGCATTCTATTTCCCCCTTTAATTGTTTTAGTATTTGTTGTACATATTTGGGTGCTCCTATGTTGGGTGCATAGATATTTATAATAGTTATATTCTCTTGTTGGACTAATCCCTTTATCATTATATAATGTACTTCTTTGTCTCTTGTTACTTTCTTTGTTTTGAAGTCTATTTTGTCTGATACAAGTATTGCAACTCATGCTTTTTTCTCCCTATTGTTTGCATGAAATATCTTTTCCTATCCCTTCACTTTTAGTCTGTGTATATCTTTGGGTGTGAAGTGAGTCTCTGGGAGGCAGCATATAGATGGGTCTTGCTTTTTGTCCGTTTTGTGACTCTATGTCTTTTGATTGGTGCATTCAGTCCTTTTACATTTAGTGTAATTATAGATATGTACTTATTGCCACTGCAGGCTTTGAATTCATGGTTACCAATGATTCAAGGGTAGTTTCATTATTATCTAACAATCGAACTTAACTCACTTATTATGCTATTATAAACACAATCTAAAGATTCTTTTTTTTTTGTCCCTTGTTTTTCTTCCTCCTCCATTCTTTACATGTTAGGTGTCATATTCTGTACTCTTTGTGTATTCTTTGACTGAATTTGTGAGTAGCTGATTTAATTTTGCATTTACTTAGTAGTTAATTGGTCTTCTTCCTTTACCATAGTTTTATTTTCTCTGGTGACAGCTATTTAGCCTTAGGAGCACTTCCATTGAGAGCAGTCCCTCTAAAATACACTGTAGAGATGGTTTGTAGGAGGTAATTTCCCTCAACTTTTGCTTGTCTGGAAATTGTTTAATCCCTTCTTCAAATTTAAATGATAATCTTTCCTGGTAGAGTATTCTTGGTTTGACGGCCTTCTGTTTCATTGCACTGAATATATCATGCCACTCCCTTCTGGCCTATAAAGTTTCTGCTGAAAATTCTGATGATAGCCTGATGGGTTTTCCTTTGTATGTGATCTATTTTCTCTCTCTGGCTGCCTTTAATACTCTGTCCTTGTCCTTGATCTTTGCCATTTTATTTATTATATGTCTTGGTGTTGTCTTCCTTGGTTCCCTTGTGTTGGGAGATCTATATGCTTCCATGGCCTGAGAGACTATTCCCTTCCTCAGACTGAGGAAGTTTTCAGCAATTATTTCTTCAAAGACACTTTCTAACCCTTTCTCTCTCTTCTTCTTCTTCTGGTATTCCTATAATGCAAATATTGTTCCATTTGTATTGGTCACAGTTCTTTTAATATTCTTTCATTCCTAGATCTTTTTTTCTCTGCCTCAGCTTCTTTGTATTCCTGTTCTCTAATTTCTATTCCATTTCCTGTCTCCTCTACCTCATCTAATCTGCTTTTAAATCCCTCCATTGTTTGTTTCATTTCAACTACTGTATTTTTCAATGTGTCTGTCTCCCTGTTGATTTCATCCCTTAGCTCTTGAATATTTTTCTGTAGCTCCATTAGCATACTTATGAGTTTAATTTTGAATTCTTTTTCTGGAAGATTGATGACTTCAGTTTCACTGAGCCATCTTTCTGATGTCTGAGGGATTTTGAATTGAATAAAGTCCTCTGCCTTTTCAAAATCCCTTTTCCTTGAGATGTTCTCTTTTCCTAGATGAAGGCTGTCTGGTGCAATCTTATTTCTGGTCACTCTTTTAGGATTAGTTGTATTTGCTGTATTTTCATATTATATGTGGTTTTGGGAAATGATTTCTGCTTTACTTCTCACTCCACCATCTTTTTTCCCTCCTGTACTGTATCTTTCTAATCTTAATAATATCTTCTTGAAATATGGGTATCTATGTTTATCATTATAAAAGCAATAGAGACAGAGAATTTGGAAAATGAAGAATTTAAATGCAACAATATCACCTGTTATCTCCTCATTCAGAGATAAAATTCTCTTGATACTATGAAATATTTCTTTTTACCCATTTTTTCACTCACAGACTTAAACCCAATTATGCAAATTGTTCTTTAATATGCAGTTTGATATCCTATTTTAAGTGATCAATTATAATACTGATATTTAAAATATTAAATTTAATTTTATCATTGATATTTTCCCATACTTCTTTCTTTCTTTCTTTCTTTTCTTTTAGGAATGCTAGGGAGACTTTTACTGAGAGATACAGTGAGAGGACAGACAGAGCTCCTGGCTCACACCAAGAGGGGACAAGAGAGCCCCTCCCATACTTCTTTAAATAATTTATAAATTTTAGTTGTACAGGTTTATCCTGATTTACTTCACTATTCTATTACCATAAATATAGATGTTTTTATTTTGTTTTTTAACTTAAGTGTAATATAATAAGCATTCTAATTTACACATCTTTGGGTGCAATACTAACTATTGTTTTAAGCTAAGTAGTATATAGGAAACATGGAAGTTACCATGGTCAGGATCCTCACCTGACACTAATCTACTTGATGTAACTGACCTACTACATAGGTGCATGCTTAGACACCAATTAGCAATGAACCATTATTGTCTGTGTTGCTATATAAAAGCTCACCCCCATGCTCTGACTGGCTAGTAGAGGTAGAGAGAGAGATGGACTGTAGACTTGTCAGATGCAGACATGATTCTAGCATTCAACCTGCCACCATGAGAATAAAGCCTGGTATAAAATCTTTTACCCCCAACATTCTGTTGTCATTATTCGGTCTCACCAAATCCAGAGTGAACTTGCATGGGGCTAAAACCATCTGACAAGACATAATGGAAATATGTCTGTTATGTTATAGGATATGACTGCTTTTTTAAGACTGAAGATAAGATATATGCTGCTGAACTGGTATTAGAAAGTTTTTCTTTTAGAAAAACTTGAGCAATCTCCCACCTTTGTAATAATGATTTTTCTCAATTTGCTACAACCCTTTATAGACATAGAGAATGTATACCAAAGTCCTTTTATCTGGCACCATAATTATCAGTGTTTTTTAGTTACATAGAAAGACAAACAAAGTATGATTCATAGGCAAATTAATTCAGTTTTACTGAAAACATATTAAACTATATCAAATTTTGAAACCCAGCATAGCAGTAGCCTTCATGTCTAATGCTGGGACTTGACTTCTGCAGGGCAGGCTGTTGGAAAGGGAAGGTGAATGTGAAGTAAGAGACAAGAAGAATAACTGGAACCCTATGAGCATCTGCAGGACCCCACCTCATGACTGGAAGCCATGTCAGTTCTCACTAACTTTAACCTTGATGGTGTGGGTGGTCTAAAGGAGAAGCAGATATCCTTCTCAGAGATAAGCACACAGGAGTCAGAGACTGCAGGAGGATTAGAGAAGGTGAAGCTATCATAGGATGAGCTGCAACCCCATACTAGCAAGGTAAGTCATCAGGTGACTGACAATGTGAGTCACTACAAAAGTGGTCAGTGACCCTGAACTGACCTTCCAAGCATAAAAAGCAATATGACTCCTGCTTTAATTAAACATTCTCAATTTAGCATAAAAATGTCTCTTATGCCCTACTTTAACCAGAAACATGCAGGAAAGGGGATTCTGGGAAACCAAATTCAGCCTGACAAAACTGACACTTGACAAAGCTAATATATGCAGTCAAGGTCTTTTCTTTCAAATGATTACTATGTTCTTAACATTATTGCTTTTCTTCATAAAGCATATTTTCTTTGCTTTTTAATTTTTATTTAAGGGGAGTACTTAATGACACTTAAAAATAATTTGAGTAAAGTGTATTCTTAAATTCTAAAAAAATATATGTTGCCAATATTTTATAGTATTCTTGGCCTCCCCCTAAAATGGCAGCAATGATTTTTTTTTAATTGGACATTATTAGGTTGCATAAAAGTACTTTTGTTTTCACAGAAACAATAATGCTGTTTCTTTTTTATTTACATTTTAAAGGTATTTGTGATTGTTAAATAAAAGAAGTAATTATAAGAAAATGTGCCACCTGTCCAAACAGACTAAGGAACAATAAAATAGAATGTTGTTAAGCACACAACTCTTTTGATGGGAGGAGAAGTTCATGGCCATAATTGAGAGTGACCTACTAATCACTAATTTTCAGCCTGCCTCGGGCACCTGTGGTCAATACATTTTACAAGTGGAAACGTGATATCAGCTAGTGTGTTGTGCCTGTTAAACAGAGATTTGTCAATAAAACAACCCCAAATTTATACCAACTTCCATAACATTTATACAAACCTTTTTTAAAAGTATAGAGGCATGAATGGCACACTTACATTTATAAGTACACATATATATATATGCATGCATATAGATACATAGATATGTAGATTGATATATACACAGAAAATTAGAAGGCCCTGAACTATAGCTATAGCCCTATGCAGCAGCATGCTGGAACTGACTCATACTGGCTTACAAAAACCAACTGTGTGCATCTTTTCCAAAATCTGCATTAAGCCACAACATGTTAGTAACTTGAAATAAGCCATAGTGGGAGTATTTCCACTGTGAAATTGGCAAACACTATAAATATGGTCTGGGGGTGGTCATTGTAGGGAAAGAGCCAGTTCTCAAACTTTTAACAGCACACCACCTGTTTGTGTATATGTGTACATGCACACTCACAGATACGCATACAGAGCTATTTTAGAACTACTGCAATATGTATGAAGCATTCCATTATTCCAAACCACCCTCTGGTAAACTATATTTGTTTCTAAGATGTAGATTTTCATGTTTTATATCTCTGAAGTTTACATATGGCTATAGTTGATAGTATTTTATAATTGTAATTGGCTAAGATTTCTTTTTTCCTTGATGTTATATAAATAATGGTATGCCTTATGGTCAGCAGTATCATATATGTTATGCAATATGGCACACATAGTCTATGGTTAATCACTCCATTTTTGCTGAATTTTTCATTTGTTTCCACTTTTTCATGCTTTTCAACCATACTATAATGATTATATTGTTAGTATGCATTTAATCACCTGCCAGTCACCCACCAAGGGATGCAGATGGTGGCTGGAGCTGCCCTGGACAGCTCAAGCAGAAGCAGCCCAGAGCCCAGGGCCCCAGGACACAGGGCTCCATCTAGAACCCAATGAAAAAGAAATGTAGAGCTGAAGCAACCATCAATGGGAGCCTAAAGGCCCCAGGCACCAATATACATTCAACAGGCTATTCTCTAACACTTTTCAACAAACTCAGTGGCTGCCTCTATCATGACATCCACACATTCAACAGGGTGAATGTGGGACAGGGTGAAGATCACCTTGGACACCTTCACCAAGTACTTGGCCAATATCCACCAGCATCATGAGGAGACATGGGAAGATCAAGGATGAAGAACAGCTTGATCTTCACAGTTGTGAATAATCATTTCTGAGTGCATGGTCAATGTCTGAATCCTGGCCTGGATGAAAATGTATTTTGCATTTTTACTTGAATGCTTGGTTTGTTTGAGATAGAATTCTCTTTAAAAGAGAGTGCTCTGGAGATGTTGACTAGTTCTCTTCTATTATCTTGTCACTAAGAAAAGAGCACGTGCTAATCTAAATTTCCATACATTTCAGACAACCTTCTTTTTTTCCTTTTGGACTTTTATTTTTATTATTATTTTTTCATTTAGTGTCTGAAGCTCTGAGAATTTATTACTACTACTATTATTATTTATTATTACAGTGATTCCTTCTCACCATTTTTAATTCCTCTCCTGAATTTTCTTTTAGATGGTATGAGAAAACCTAGTCTGTTCTTTGTTTCATAACGTTTTTCTTACCCTTTACATCATTTTTTTGGCCTGTGTACCTGCCTCTTATATGATACCTTGGCACAGATTCTCAGCACACAATGCACTCGTCTCCTTTGTCCATCATTTGTTTTAATTCATCTGGTGGGACTTTATATTTTTAATTCGCACATACACTGTTTCCTTCATTGCAGTTCACTTTTATTATTTGTTTTGAATTTGGACCTTATACATTGTATTATTTTATACATATAAAATACTGTATGTAACACAGCAATAAGCAATGAATCACAACAATAAAGTGAACAAGAAAAATAATCAAAATAGTCAAAACTACCTGTTATTCCCTAAATCTCATTCCATAACCCCCACTCTGAATTTGTCTTATTCTTTTGCATTTTTTACCTAAACTTTCATTTATATATATAAAATCCTAAATATATTGTTTAATATTTTTTTAAAAATGTTATACCATATATAATCTCTTGATTTTTTTCATTCAGCTTTATGTTTCTAAAGCTCATGCCTGTTGTTACTGTCACCTTTTTTTTCAAGACTGCTTAAAACACTGTATAAAAAGTAGACAATTTTTTACCTGCTCTCTAGTTTATGAACAAATGGCTCATGTTTTGGGTTTGTTTTCTTTTGTTTACCAATCAATTTCTATTTTTGTTTTGTGCATGTCTCTTCATGCACATTTGGAAGTGTTTTATAGATAATATATCTAGGAATGGAATTTCCAAGATGTGCATATCTTCAATTTCACAAGAGAATCCAGTTGTTTTCCAAAAGTGTTACACTAACTTGCATCCATAGTCCTGTACATTTTAATACCAGTAAAAAACACTATTCTTCATTTATTTTTCAAAAGTGCCATATCTAGTTTATTTTGCATTCATTCTCCCATTTACATTTCAATATTCCTTATCAAATTATTGTGGTTTTTATGTAGAATGCCATTAAGCTTTGCAATTAATCTTCTCATATATTACATGCAATGCCTCAGCATTTATCTAAATATTCTTTCATAACTATTAAGAATGTTTCCCAGTTTTCAGTAGTTCATTCCTAGATATTCTGTTGTATCACCGTTATTACATATCTGAATTTCTTATTTGGCACTTTATCAGGACATTTATTGGGGCAAATCACTTAAATCATATCACAGAATGCTGCATATTTGTTGCTGTTTGCTTATTTGTTTGTTTGAATAATCCAATCTCAACACATCTCCTTATAGGCTAAGGCTTGATCTTTGAGCATTGTCCTCACATAATCCTGACTTTGACTCTGCGTAATATCCCAAACATAGACCCTCCCCCACATAGGACAGAAACACTATTCCTTTGGATCATGCCTTATTTGTTTGTCAGTCCAGGTGAAGGTCCAAATTGGACAGTACAGTGTATGGATTTAATCTGAAATGAAGTTAGAGACAATGATAAAATACAAATAATATTGGACAAATATGCACATTATAACCCAGATGTCAGTATCCCTGCCAAGTAAAATCTCAATAAAATTCACTTGAACACCATTTCATATCATGGACATAATTCTATTTTCATAACTTCGTTTGTAGTTTTTCAAGTTGTGTGCTGCGTAATGTCCATCTTCATAGCTACCTCTTAGTGTCTTTATTATCTTTTCATTCTCTGTTCGCTTCCCCTTTTTTTGGTTTATTTCTTTCTTGCATTTTTATTCTTTATATATATAAATTTCCTTTGTAGTGATGCAATTGGGGGATACCACACACTTCTCATGCATGGTCTCTATGAGTCTTAGAAAGAGAAGATTATTGGAGAGGAAGTAGGAGGGCATAATGTTTTACATCCCTGCCAAATTAAAATATTTTACAACATAATGAACATTCTATCATACCACAGTGTTGTTCACATATAGTCTCTTCTTTTACATATCCTTGCAAGCTAAAAAAAGGTTCTCCCATTTTTGTATGCAGAGATATGTCTTTGCTATTTCTAATTGGGCTTTATTCCTTATATGTTATCTCATAATTTTTTTCCCATATCTATGTTGAGTTCATTGCTACTTTTAATAGGCTTCACCAGAGTTAAAGAATGGGCAATGAGGGAAGCGTGGCAAGACTCTTTCTTCAATTTGGTGGTTTAAGAGATTGATCATGCATGAAAGAGCTGCGTGAAGAGACCACCAGCAGCAAAGAGAAAATATGGAGAGGAAAAATATTTTCTATATTTTCAGAAAACAGCCATGTAGAATAATACAAATGGTTATTATATTTCTAGCTATGCTTCATTTATTTACAATAAAATATCATCAGAAAGTAAACAAAAATGTCTTCAAAATCAAAGCAGGTAAACATGGCATTTTTTTTAACTGAACTTCTGAGTTAGGAGAGGAAGATTCCCCTTTATTAGTTACTTCTCCAAATGGAGGGAAGACTTGAATGGAGGGAGTTACTTTCCATAATGTTCAAGGAGGTCAGTTGAGGGACCATTAAGAGAAATACAAAGCAGTGTAAGGCTCCATGGGTAAGTGTCTGCCTTGTCAATTTCTTAACATTAAAAGTAGCAACTTAATGGAATATCCTGTTGAAATATTATCTGGAAAAGGAGAATAACTCTGGCTCTTGGAAGGTGAAACCTGGTTCAAAATCTTCTGAATCTATAAGTTTTGCAGTAAAATGAACATCTAATTTCAAAGCCTTAGATAATTATTTATATACATTAATAATTTATTCTTCCCAGCTTATTTTTTATGTAGAAATGCAAAGAAACCACTTTAGAATGTGATGTCATAAGATATAAAATCTTGAATGACTCTGTTTCTTGTCATCCTCTAATAAAATTTGTTTTCAAATTTCAAATGTGTATCTCCCATCAGAAAAAGATCACTTATTATAAGGGATCTCTCTCAGATAATTTTCCTCTCTCACATGCCCTGGCCTAAGGTTCCTCTCATAAATTACTTTAAAATGAATTTTGAGAACAATAATAAAAATTTTTACTATTATTACCATTTATAATTCCAATATTCCCTAAATGGGATTTACTTTGCTTTTAGCTTCTATCTTCCACAAACACAGGATGAAAGTGGAATACATATGGTTTTACATTTAAATACCAGGAAAAATGTATCCAGGATTATTTTCTCTTGCTTTGGACAATGAACATTAAATTGAAGAAATCATTATTCTTTTTACAAAAGATCGGTGCTATTAAGTACATTTTTGCATATATTCAATGCGTAATGTTACAAGGTATAGTTAATGATTTTATTTTCCATTGTGGGAGATGCCCTACAATTGTTTAACCAACCCCACTCAACTCACACACACACATACACACACAAAATGCTCCATGCATATATTCTGTTTAGCTTAATTATTTCAAGCATTGGCATTCTTTCATAATCATGTGTTTTTAATGTCATTGTAAACACATATAGCAAAACACATCTGTTTAATATATGTATTTTAAACTTTATATGGATAGTTTAAAAAAATCTTAAACAAATCTTCACAGGATATTTTCACTTCTAGTAACATTGGGCCTGAATGAAAGAGGTGTTCAGCTGCTTACATTTTCACACAGATGTGGGAATTGAAGCCTGAGGCAATGTGAATAGCAGCTCTTCAAACTTCAAAGGATCTGTGAAGATCCTTGCCATCATGAATTGGCCTATGCTTGGGGAGCAATTAAAATTAAATAGCCTTCGAACAGCAAAAAGTGAAAAGCTCTAGTTCTGAGTATGAACATACTCCATCACAGTAGTGGCATAGCAGAAGTGTTTTTTAAAGAGGGAAAATAACAGAACAGAGAGGTGGGACATGACAGTGCATTCAGAGTGTATAGTTTCCAGACAACATTTAATTGTAAACATATTTATTCCTGGTTCCTACTCTTTTAGAATAAGTACATGTGTGGTATATTTACACATACGTAGGCGTACACACACCACATATAAATAATCCTTTAAGCATGTTTACATCAGTTGGTTACACTTCCTAACTTCAACACTGTAAACAAGTCACTTAGAAATAGTCACAAAATTGTAAGATGATTATTAAAAGTTCAATAAATTGGCACTTTTCTGAGATTACATATGTACATTAATTAGCATGGATGGTTAATACAGTTTATCCCTCAAATCATCTTTTTTTCATATTATACTAAATTATACAGTTTTAATTTATTTGGCTTAAGCTGAATTAAAGGGAAAAGTCAATTTGAAAATTGAAATTTGGAATTAGGTTGTTCACATTGAGAACCGAAACCGTACACCCCCCCACACACACACACACACACAATGTGGGTGCACCTTAAAATTCACTTGTCTTGATTTTTGGCATTCTCTAGTACCATGGTTTTCCTATTCCACTGAATTCCTATAGATGAGAGTATTATTTTGGGGGGAGTCTTCACCAGGATAATAATGGTTGAAAATAACTTCTTTGTTTAAGGAACTACTTAAAACTGCCTAACTTTTTAAGAGAGCATCAAATGACTTTTATACACCAAGATGCTCCAAAATTCTTGCCCCAAAACTTGCCATATCCACCTATCCTAAACTATTTTACCATGACCATTAACCAATACTAATCAAGCCTTTGGGTTGAAAGAGCCAGTATAAGCCAGACCACCAAATACATAAAGATGCAGATCCCGCACTTTCCCTTCTAGTATGCAACTAAGACACCCAATAGTGCTCCTTACATACAGGAAGCAGTAAACTTGGCTCCACCCTATCAAGAGTTTGACATGGTGGTATTTTCATGGAGGCAGCATTTCAGCAACCAAGCAGTTGATGTGTATTTTAAATTAAAGGCAATTAGAAGGGACTGGGCAATCAGATAGTTATTCTCGACCATTTAAGAAAAAAATGGGTGATGTGATGCTCAACCCAAAAACGTATATGGGATCCAATCTCAGAACTTTTGTTCACCAAGGGAATATGTGACATCATCTACAGTGATGTAGCTTAGATTCTTTCTCCATCGATTTTTCAATGTTTTTTTTCATATTTTACCCAAAACGTTTCCTAACTCCAAACATACCTAGTCAAAAACAGAAAAAGGAGTTGTGGGGGAAGGAGGAGTAAAAATGAAGATGAAAATACTTTTACCTGATTGACTGTAGAGGAAAATGAAAAGTATTGAAATAAAGGAGCATAGAAATCTTAGATTTAGACAACAAATCAGCACAAATTTAAAACCAAAGAATTTCACTGGGAAGCAAGCTTTTTTTGAAAAATGCTGGAAATGATGGGTACTAGAAGAAGCTAGAACTGTTTGATTAGGGACATTATTTTAAATAAGTATTAAACTGTTTTCATATATGGGATTACAACTTGTTACATATGATTTTATAATTTTGTATGTGATTCCCATTGTTACAACATTGCCGTTATTTAAGATTCTTTTCTCTGGGCTCCTCTTTGATTTTTCCTTTCCTCCGCCCTTACCTCTCTAGGAGAGTGTGCTGTTTGATAGAACTAGAATTAAATTGTGGAAATTCAATGAGTTTGTGTAAAATGCTTAGTAAAATATCTGCCAATAATCACCCAATAAATGGAGTTTGATATTACTGATTGCTTTGCATCTGTTTACTTGCAAGCAGGGTTTTTTTTTTTAAACTCTTAAGAACTTTCTATGTTCAATATAAAAAAAATTAGAAAACAGAAATGTATAGTGAAAAACTCAAGTATTATCCCATATCCCAGTATAAACACTGTTACCTTTGATATATTTCCTTATTCTTTTTAACTTATTTTTCCAAATGTTTGTTTGCTTGTATATATATGATTCTAAAATGTAAATATATTCAATATACATTTTTGCATATATACATATGACTTTAAAATTTAAATATCCAATATACATTTTTGTATTCTGTCATAGTTTAAGTAATGTTATTTCTTAAAATCTTTCATGGGCTTAGTACTTTCTCAAATGCATGATCTATATATCCTGTTCATCTTGAGACAGTTTATTTTTCACTTTATTAAATGTTACAGAATTATGTTAAAAGTATCATAACCCTACTAAATGAATTCCAGAATTCTTACATAGGCCACTTTCTTTTTAAGTAAACTGTTATACTACGGCTGTGAATTCAGACTGCCAGGTCTAGAATGTATCAATCATAACTATTTCACTTTGATGTCTTAACATTCCTGTTCCTCAAGTCTTATCTGGAAAATAGAAAGATCAAGCTCACAGAAATACTATGAAATTGAATGATATAATTCATTCAAGATATTTGTTAAATCACATAATAACTGCTCATTAAATTTCATCACTATGCCAAAGATCATTTCCTTACATGTGCTTTAAAAAGCAAAGAGCAAAAATTAACCATTAATAAAACAAAAGTTATACTAACATTTTGAAATGTATTCTTTACCTAATAAAGTTACTTATTTTGGAATAAAAATATTTAAACTTTTATTTGTATTTATTTATTATCAATCTTCCTGAAATTCTCTCTGTATGTATCCTCTGCTAAATATTTCCTATTTGCTATAGTTGTTCTCTAAAATTTTAGTTCACCCATGACACCCTATTTGAAACTGTCACTTTGTCATTCTGTTACTTCATTATTTTTCTTTGTGTAACATGCTGTAACTCTGGGGGAAAATTCCAGGGCAAAATACCTTTGAAAACCAGTCAAAGGGAGAAATAAAGTTTAAGAAACCCATTTATTGCTTACAAGCAATTGTCCATCATCTCTCTCCACCAGGCTGCAGCACCAGAGTAAAAAACTCCACCCAACTTCCCCAGTGCCTCACTGGCCTTGTAATTATCTACTGATGTGGAGATGGACTACTTCTCTCCACCCCTTGGAAACACCTATTGATATGGAGATGCACTAAAACCAGGAAAGGGCTTCTGAAATATTGCAGTTTTACCCAGAAGCTACCCCTCTGAAATCTTGCCTCACAATCTACTCATTCCCTATCTTCTGTAATGACCCCTGTGAGATAAAACTGGAACATTGTAACCAGAATAATAACATGAAATCATGATAATCCTCAAGCCGGAGGATTTAGCTAGGTTCAAAGTCCTTAAGTCCATAGCTTTCCCATTCCACAGGCAGTCAGTAGCCAAACAGGTAGGGAGTTCAGAGCAACATCATGCAGCAGCTGCAGCCAGGGGATGCATCCAGGCTACAGGGACCGTAGAAGAAAATAACCTTAAGGGTGAAAGACACATGTTATAATGACACCAGCAGAGGCAAATCTTGTCCATCAAGTAGGATGCATGCAGTAGTGGTCCTGTGATAGGTCAGTGGCAGGAATGGGATCTCATTCTGGTCTAGTATACCAGACTTTCACACCCCTCCCTGTGGGACTTACAGATGGGTCAATGTATAGGGTTACAGGAGGAGCATGCAGGGGCCATAAAGACAAAACAAAACTTCCCCTTAAGATGCTCTTACCTCCTGGACGTTTTAGGTACACTACCATGATTTTGTGGGTCACTCTGCTGTTACTCCAGGAATACACATGAAGCCAGCTTCCAGGCCTTTTCCCCAAGGTGCCAGAAGGGCCAGCCATCGCTGGTCCATGTGTTGAAATATCCAGGGCCATGTCCACTCAACAGTGTCTACAGGGTTTAATGCAGTAGGAGCTGGCAGCAGGATGTTGTTCTGCTGGTCATATCCTGGATTCAGTAACTCCTCTTTGGTTTGCACGTATACTTATAAAGGAGAGGCAGCAATGTGTGTTAGCATGTCCTCAGGGTTCCAGGTTCCTTTTTGGGGCTTCTCATTCAAATGCCATAGCACTGTCCATAGGTGAACTGACCAGGTCCATAGACTACTGGTGTCTGACATCAGGCCAGATTTCAACAAACCATTGTACCTCTCTATCATGCCTGCCCTAGTAGGGTTATACAGTACATGAAACTTCCACTTTATTCTTAATTGCTGCACCCATTCTTGTAATGTATATCCATTAAAGAGGGTGCCTTGATCTTCCTCATTACCTGTGGCTGGCTATAGGCTGCAAAGAGATGCTCTGTGTGGTTTGTGGATCTGCATGACATGCAGGAAAAGCAACCAATAGTGCAGTAGCCATGTCCACACAAGTCATGGCATATCAATATCCTTCTAATATGCACAGAGGTCTAATGTTGTCTATCTGCCACCTGACAAGGGGTATTGGCCCCTTTACTATTGTCACATGTTGCTGCGGGACTCAGTTTAAGTCCCTCTTAGAGCACACAAGGCATTCCTTTTGGGCTCTGCTGACTTCAAAGGTCAACGGCAAGCCCCACCAATGTGCTACAGCCCACATTGCCCATTGGGCTACATCAGAGGCAGGCTTTCCTTCTAGCTAACACAACTAGGCCAATGTGTCTGCTTCATCATTCCCTGGGGATACCAAAGGCAAATGGCCAGTAACATGATATATGGTAATTGTCTTAGCCTGATCAGAGGCCCCATAGGTCTTGCTACAACTCTTGCCCCAAAAGGGGCCAGTGACCAACCATCCAGTTGGTATGGTACCATTTTGGTAGCCACAGAGTCATACCCTGACAGACAGCCCAGCTATCAGGGCAGACAACTATAGGGGAGGTTTCCTGCATGATTGTGAGCCATACTGCCCACAACTCAGCCCACTGGCTGCTCTTCCCTTCTCTGTCCTCCATCCATATTGTCTCAGTCGTAGGATGGAAAACCAAGGCCCTCCACTTCAGGGGCTGCCCATGACTGGAGTCATCTGTATACCAAGCATCTTCAGGTACAGGGACTTTTCCCTCCTGATTAGGACTCTTGGCTACCAATGGCTGAAAAGCAAGTTCTTCCTGCTTTCCACTGGTATAGATCACTGGTCCCAATTGGAGTTCTCCACTTTAAGGGGCTAGCAGACAGGGTGCTACACTGCTGTAAATATGTACCCTATTTGGCCAATGTAGGTGTCTGTGCCATGCCACTCCATGGCCTTTGGGTCCAGTCTCACACCCGCCTCACAATGGGATAGGTGGTTATTACCTTGGTTGGAGCTGTTCCAGTGATGAGCTCCATAGCTAACAAGGTGTGTTACACAGCAGCCAGTTGCTTCTCTATCAAGGTGTACCAGACCTGCTCTTTTCCACAGTTGTGACCAGAATCCAATAGGTTGGCATGTCTGTTAAAACTGCTGCCAAAGACCCCATCCATAACTGTCTTCGGTTACATGGACATCTAGCTCAGAGGGCCTTGATGAGTCCATCACACTCAAGGTCTGTACAGCCTTTTTTTTTTTTTTTTGCAAAAACAAATTATTTTATTAAGTGCAAAACAAGCCGTAGGCAATAAATATATTATTAGCTCTGGTACACGTCCAAGGACTTCAGCGAGCATTCTCTCCAGAACATATTAAGGCAGTGAAATTACTTCAAACATACAGATTTAAAAAAGAAAAAAAGAAAGAAACAACTATACCATATCCCTTTACACATGCTTGAAAACATCTGGGAGCTTTACATGAATTTCAGTTTGGGCTCAAAGAGAATGTCTGTTCCATTTGAGAGTTTACAACAGGTAGAGTCTCTTACTTCAAGTTCTAGCACTCTGAATTCTAACAGCTCATTCTGATCCTTTGCGTCTTGCATTTTGTTCTTCAGCTGGTTCTCTTCCATTTCCAGCCTATAAATCTAGCTCTAGCATTCTAGGATATGCTCAGCCGCTAAGGCCCAACCAAGGCCTGATTCCAACAGGGTGGAAGCAGTAAAAGCAGCTGCACATGTCTCATCCAAGTCCCACCTGATGCCCTTTCGTACCAACTGGTATAAGGGCTTCAGAATTTGTGCCAAGTGCAGGATAAACACTCTCCAGTAGCCAAAAAGACCCAAAAGCTCTTATAATACTGCCACAATGATAAGGGTAGGGAAGCCTGGACCTTGTCTACTAATGCATCAGGAATAACTTTAGTTTTACCTGACCAGACAACCCCCAAGAATTTTATGAACAAACCAGGTCCCTGAACTTCGCTGCTGTTCACATCCCATCCTTTCTCCTGTAGATAATGCAGCAGTCTAGGAACTTCCCCTTCCAAATCTGCAAGAGAATCAGATGTGAGCATAATATCTTCAATGTAGTGATACCCCCACACCATTTGTGGTTTCTTCCATTTGTAGCCAAGTTCTGGGCGACAAGTCCAAGACAATTAGTGGGACTGTGGAGGTATCCCAGTAGAAGGACAGTGCATGTCTATTCCTGGCCTTCCCATGTTAAGGCAAACTGTTCCTGGCTTTACTGTACTATGTCAATAGAGAAGAAAGCATTAGCAAGGTCTACCACATAATGATATGTCCCTAGTTCATGACTGTTGTGTCCATAAGGGCTGTTGTAGAGGGGATAGCAGCATGAAAAGGGGTGTGACTTTATTTAATTCCCTGTAGTTCATGGTCATATGCCAGGAGCTGTCTGGCTTTTTCACTGGCCACACTGGGGAATTAAAAGGACTATGAGTGGGTTTTATGATGACCAATTTCTCCACCTCCTATAGTCTAGTCTTTCTTCAGTTTTCCTATGGGACCAAGGCAATTTATACTGCTTAGTATTTGTCACCCACCGAGGTACAGGCAGAGCTACAGGTGGGTGCTTAGCATGTCCCTCAGAACTTCCTTTACCACACATACCCTCAGTCTGAACTCACCTGCAGTGGTCTGTAACCCAGAGCCTATAAACAGACCCTGCAGGATATCTACTCCCAAAGTATATTCAGGGATAGGAGAAATGTACACAATATACTCTTTTGGGGGTAAACACCCTATCTCCAGTGGGATTTGGGCTTTCCTCACTGTAATTGTCTTAGCCCCACAGCCATCTATCACAGCAGGGGTTCCGGGAAAATGCTCAGGGTTGCCATAAATTAGAGAACACTCAGCTCTTGTGTCCAGCAGCACTAGGATGTGATGTACATTCACAGGGACCAATGAATTGCTAATTCTACATGTAGCCTCCAGTTCCCACACATCTGCCAAGGTGGGTACCTTGACACCCCCACTCAGTCAAGTTGCGATGCCCAATCATCCTCCTGTGGGGATGAGGGCCCAGGCAAATTCTGAGTACTGTCCCCAGGAAGTTTTGCATGGACACAGGCCTTGCATGAAGCTTTGACTTTGGTTTCCTTGTTGGCAGCTAGATCTGCTACTCTGGCTTTAATTGGTGCCTTAGTTCTACCAAGAGCCTATTCGGCTGCTCATCAAGTTTTTCTTTCACTACCCTGCCTTTATCAAATCAACCCACATCTGGGTCCTTGAGACCTTCACGGGGCCTTTTGCACCTCACCTTTCAGTCATAGCCTGTATTTCCTTCCATGCCCTTATTGTTTCAACCTCCAGATCTGCTAAACTATAAGTAGCCTCACTTATGGGTTGCCCTATGTGACGGGTAAGAGTAGTCATTAGGGACCCAAAGAGAGATGTGGGAGCTGTATGCAGCACCAGATTTCTCATTCCTACAGTGAACAACTCATCATTGGGGCCTTGGGGGTTCATATTATAGATATTTTTCATACTCAATTCCCTCAATATCTGTTGGAGCTTTACATATGTTTTCCAGCTAATGGGTAAGTATTATAAATCACCCTGATTAGGCCAAATGCTCTGATGGCAGCTGTCAGCCAATACAGAAGTGTCTGAGTCCCTGAGGTGTGATGGGCATTTTGCAACTGATGCTGGAGGAAAGGGTGAGTCATCAGGAAAGTCAGTCTACACATTTCAGAACCCGACATAACAATGTTTTCCACTCCCATATCCCAGAGACACAAAAGCCATGTAGGCAGAGGTTCCAACGGCTTCTGCTGAAACCAGATGCTCATGTCCATCAGCTCATCCTGGCTACAGGGGTGGAACATAGAGTGGGGGTGGCTATTCCCCCTGAGGAGCCTCCAGTTGTTTCATTTTTATTTTCTTAAATACAGCCAGTTGGGTCTTTAATACATGAGAGGCTGGTACCTTGGGTGGTGGCCTGGTAGCAGATCAACCCTTAGCCCCGCCTCCTCATCCTCTTCCCCCAGCTCCTCCAGCATCTCTGGAGCTGAAGACAGGGCTCTTTCCTCCCCCTCCTCCATGACCTTCTGCAATGTGGCTTCTCCTGCTGCCTACCCCCTCGCTGCTGCTAAGGAATCTTCCAAGAGCACAACCCATCTTCTCAATAACTTTCTTCCTTAAGGGCATCCCATAGGTCATTGCCCAGCTACTCTAAGTGATGCCAAAGGCTGTCTCTCTCCTTGATAACCTTTTCCACTATTTCGATGAGAAAAGATCCTACCTTGCCTGCTGCCACACAGCCATTCAGGGCCTCTAAGCAGCCTTCTATCTCACGGAGGGCTAATTCTGCAGCTTCTGTTGTCTCCACCCTTCCCCAGTTCTGGGGAAGGCCCACCCCTGTAGGAGGTGTTTTACCCTAGAGCAATTCCCCACTAAGGGCTCCCCAATTGGAAGCCCCACATGTAGAGGCTTCCTAGGTGAAGCTGCACCATATACTGTTGCAGCCACTGGGGTCTCCCCATTTTACACAGAGAGGATTCCGGGCATCTCCCCACCATCTCTAGGGGCAGCCCACCCAAACATTGCACCCATGTAGACAGGTTTAGGGTTTAGAGGTCCTGCCAACTACCACCAGGTGTAACTCCGGGGAAAAATTCCAGGGAAAAATACATTTGAAACCTAAATTAGCCAAAGAGAGAAATAAAGTTTAAGGAACCCATCTATTTCTTATAAGCAGTTGTCCAGCATCTCTCTCCACCTGGCTGGTGCAGCAGAGTAAAAAACTCCACCCAACCTTTCCAGTGCCCTGCTGGCCCTTGTAATTACCTACTGATGTGGAGATGGACTGCTCTCCACCTTTTGGAAACACCTATTGAATGGGGATCCACTAAAGCCAGGTGAGAGATTCTGGAAATATTCCAATTTTACCCACACATGCTATCAGTGAACATTCTGAATATTACTGAGGACATACTTAAAATTCAATTGGAACTCATATATCACAAATTTAGTTGGTAGTCACTGTGAGTAGAAGGTCTGTAAAATGGTTTCATTCATTTTCTTTCCAAAATAATCTCTAGAGTTAAACAGGGAGAAGTATTAAAACACACACACACACATAAAATCAGAGCTCTTGAAATTCACAAAGGGTAGATAGATGCAGACAAACATGAATAATGCAAAGATACCATCTTTGGAGAAAAGTGAGCATCAAAAGATGTGAAGTTAGTTACTCCTAAGGAACAATGAAACCATAGGTAGCCTGAAATATTTAAATTAAATCACATTCTAATAAGCAATATACTCCCTGAGAGAAATAACTAAAGAGGAATTAGCTCTTCTAGTTCTAGGATACCACTTATTATATACTTGAATTAAACAAAAACAAATTTATGGGGTTATGTATCTGTTCATGTGCATGTATGCAAGTGTGGATATTTTAGTTTGTGATTACATTTATAAGAAATTATCACAAATTTAGTGATTTAAAAAAAAAGTCAACTTATTATTTCATGGTTTTATAGGTCAGAAGTACAATGGCAGTCTTAATTCTGTCTACAAAGTTTCTTTTGCAGTGGAGGAATAACATTCACATGCATAACATCAGGCAGTGAAGGTCATGGGGGCCAAAATTTTAACCTACTATGAAGAAGATTCTTAATGTTTTCTATAGATACTGAAAACATACTGTATAAAGTGTAAATTATATTACAGGTAACATGTTAAATATTTTTCCCAAAATTATTTGAATTGATTCTTCCCAAGTATCTGCTAAGTAAGTATTATCACAGACATTTCATAGATGAAGATACATCTATTCAATATATTAAAGAGCTAGGTCAATAACACAAAACAAGTTTAAGGTCAGCCTGAATTTGACCCCAGAACTTTCTGACACCGAAACTCACTCTTCTAACTACACTGCTGTGCTCTAATTAATATTACAACAAACACTCACATTCAGATTCTTATAAGTTAGCTCAGGTCTAAATAGAAAGTAATGAATCTGTTGATGAATTAATTTTTGAATATGTCAGTAGAATAATAATAATGTTATATGTAGGCTGTCATATTACAGTCACACACACACACACACACACGCACACACACATATAATTTTGTTGCCTAAAGTTTTTATTTTTGAAAAAATTTAATTTCAAAACAGCTATATAAATTCACCAATAAATTATTGTAATTAAATCTAATTTTTAAAGTATTTACAAAGCATTCAAGCATTCTACTTGAACTTTATTTCTAGTGAGGCCTAAGTCTAAAATTCAAAGAATCTTTTTGGTTTTCTACTTTTTAAAATGTATTTTCTGATTCTCTCTCTCTTTTTGTAGCTGCCTTGTATAGACACATTAAACAATAAATTTATTAGAGAAAATAGTAAATTTACAGACTTTATGGAAGCTGGACTTCTCATTCTTGGTTTGTGCAATTATATATCCTTACAACACCAGGAGAAAATTATTCTTTAATTATCTAGTAATGCTTATGCATTTCACGCAATATTCATGATCATAGAAGCTTGTGGATCAGAACAAGGAAAAAGAGAGTTTTAAATTATTTGGTTTCTAGTAAATTATCATGTTTGTCTCACTTGATTTTACTCATTTTATTCACTTTTATCCTTGAAAGTAGCTGGACAAATATATTTTCCAGCTTGCCTACCTTTACCTTACACTTGAAAGATAGAGTGGTCTTATGCTGATGTCAGTTATACCTCCGTGTCCTTTCAGAATACATAGGGAACCCTACAGCCTCACATGTCTATAAATGCAGTCAATGTCTGTCATGCTTGTTACTCACAAGACAATGATACTGCTCAAGGGAGGCAGTAACATTGTGCTTGCTGGTTTTTATCTGTCTGGAAGTAAGCTGCTCAGAGAGAAGAGTTATGTTGGATTCTGTGTGCCTGTCAGCTGTGTCACATCTTTTTCTCCTGGCTATATATTTTGTGATTATGTTTTCATCATTTTCTGCTGATTATATTACCAGGAGTCCTTTCTACAGTGACAGTTTCTGTCTGACATTAATTTTAACCATGGATCTGAGTGTGGGGACAAGCAATGAAACTTTGGAGGAGGATACTTTTCTTTTTATGATACACAATTTTCTTATAAATCAGAGGTCCACTGAAGAGTTCAAAGTGACCCAAAATTATATACTGTGCTTTTTCTGGAGGTTACAGAATTATGCATACAGTTTTCAATGAATTGATATTAGGGAGATTTTATGAACATATTCTCCAATCCACTTTGGTATCACACAACTAACTTTTGGCTGATTTGTTCTAGGTGTATGATAGAGTACAATAAACAGAGTGAGCTAGAAGACAGGTCAAAATCCCGGACTTGGCATTCCCATCTTATGTGCTAATAATATTGAACACCTCATATACTCTAATTCTTATAAATTTCATCCAAATTTAAAGGAAAATGAAAGGGATTTTCAATTAAAAAGCCTCTCAAAGCTAAATCATTTTAAATTAATTTGAGCTTGAAAATAAAATTATTTCAGTATGTTTTTATCATGCCATATGATTTTTAAATGCAGTGCTGAGTATTTGTACTGTTATTTTAGAGGCATTCATTATGAAGAGACGTTTTGATCATCTACATGATCTTAAAAATACTATGCTAAAAATAATCAAAAAGGGTGGCAGATGGAAAAGTCCATTTCATGTGTCAATGAGCACCTATAATTCTTTCCCAGACATAATACTCATGTCTGCCTTTATTTACTTATTTTGCTACTTTTATTCATAATCCTCTTTCTCAAATTATGGACAAGGCAGTAGGGTTTCATAGAAAGATCATACATAAACAAACATGATCTTTGCCTCAATGCTGGCTACCTTTCCTTAGTTAATATTTTTATTGGTCTTATGGCTAAAACTAGTTCAGTATTCTTTCCTGGTTGGGAAACCTCAGACATTAAAATTTTTCACTTTATTTCCTGTCAGTCTTTTCTAACAAAGTGGATAATTGCTATCTGAATTGATCCATCCCATGTAATAACTTGCTATAAGCAATGAAGTGCAAGAAATGAGTACCAACTTGCTGGCTTTCCAACCATTCCCCAAGAGATACAGATTAATAGGTATTGGTTCTGCCTTCCAAAGTAATGGGGGCAACAGGTCTACATCATCTCAGCCAAAGCCAGCTATTTTCCAGTTGTCTGCTTCCCAGCTACCTAGCAAATGCAGCTTACTTTAGTTTTTTATTTTTTTTTTAATTACCAATTCTACATCAGTTAGTGTAGCCCTAGCTACTGCAATGAAGGAAATATCAGTGGAAGGTTCTTTCTTTCTGATGTTTCTGGCTGGTAGTTGGCTTTTCCTCTACAAGATGGTTGGGGGAAACAGACATCTTCCATGTCATGGCTCCTCCTTCACTGTCATCGTAAGCAATCTCCAGAGAAGGATCTGATGAAGGGGTAGTTTAATAACCATAATATTGCACATGTAATTGTAGATTAATAATAATAAAATAAATTATATTAATTAAAAAAAAGAAAAAAAAAGAAAAGAGATCAAGGTGGACATACACACACACACACACCTGAAGTGCCTTAGCCTAGAAGTGTTACATTCCACATCATCTCACATCTCACTGGTAATAACAGGATCTGCCCCACTCCTATGCAGATGTTAATAAATATAGAAACTAGCTGGGCAGCTGTGTCATGGTAACAATGCTACAGCATGAATGAAGGAGAAAAATGTTAATAAATATGTAATTCTGTCAAGGAGATAAATTGGGAGGGCAGGTGTAGATGTGAAAGAAGTGTATTTTGTGTTGGTCAAGGAAGAATTGATAGCATAGTACATGTACTATTTGAAAAACATTTTTGAATGAGAATGTATTTCTTCATATAAACAAAAATATTTAAACAAGGGAAAAAATAGTACCAACTTAATGTTATTTTGAGAATTTAATGGGTTCATAAAGCAATTTTACATACATGAGTTATGACTCTTTGCTATGATTCCTTTTTTTCTTATTACTATCAATAAAAGTTGAAACTTTAGCATACTTATGTATATAGAAGGAGGGAGAGTGATTTCTAACTATGTTCTGAATATGGTTGTGTAATGATATTAGCTCAAACCATATAAAATCATCACCTTTATAGGTAAAAAGTTTCCAGTATCAACAAGTACTTGCCATAGCAAATGTGATAGGCAGGACATTTTGGCTCTATGATCTTAACCCACTGGCATAACTACTGCAAATGTGTACATGTGTTACTTCCAATAACAAAAGAGACTTTTTAGATGGAGTTAGAGTTGCTACACAGCAGGCCTTAAAATGGGAAGATTAACCTGAATTATGCATGGCTTTATATAAGCATGTGGCCATTAAAATGAGAAAAGGAGGGCACAAGTATCAGCAAGAGAGATATGGCAAAACAGAAAGCATAATACAAATACATGAGAAGAACTCAATCTGCCTTCTCTAGATTTAAAGGTAAAGGCAGCCAGACACAAAACAGGTGTTCTCCAGAGAGGTGGACTCCAGAAGTTGATAACTATGCCTAGCAGACGAAAGAAAGAATATCAGGGCCTCAGTCCTACAACCACGGTGAATTGAATTCTGGTAACAACCTGCTTGATCATGGAAGTAGATTCTAGAGCCCCCACTAAAGAGTTCACTTCTGCTGACTTCTTGCTTGTAGTCCATGATAAATTTCTGACATTTTGGAACAGTGGATATGAATCCAATGTTGTCATTGTCCTGCCTCAGCTCTGCAATGGCTTTCTATCATAGTTTCACTTAAATCCATAATTCCCTTTGTCATCTATAAAGACTTACATTTTCCACCAACTAAGCTCTTTCTACCAGGTGACTCAAACACAAAAGTCTCCTTCCTGCTTCTCAAGCATGCCAAGCACATTTCCATCTAAAAATTTTTCATTGGGGACTTGATAATAGGGGGAGTCTAGTAACCATAATATTGCTCATGTAATTGTACATTAATAATAGCAAAATTAAAAAAAATTTTCATGTGCTCTTCCCCCTGCCTGCAGAGTTCTCTCCTCTACTGGTATGTTTCTGTGTATATATTTATACAGTTATCTGTTCAAATGTCATCTGTCTAAAAGAGAAGAGACTTTCACACCATTGACAGGAAATAGCTCCTCTTTCCCATTATCCTGTACCTATTCACCTTGCTTTAATTTCCTTTATAGTGCTTGTCACTAACTGATATTATTTTATTAATTTTTTTATTGTTTATTTACTGAACCCTGTGAGAGCAAAATTTTTGTTTATTCCACAAAGCACTGTATCCATGGACCGTAGAAAAGTTCCCAAAATATAAGTGTTCAATAAATATATGGCAAATTAATGTTAGTTAATGAAACTATAATTTGGGTGAAATATTCTACATCACTCTCACCTTAGAACACAGAAGAGTCAATGTGGCTAAATGTTGATCAGACAGTTAGATGTTATCAACAAGCTGGAAAACAACAGCACAATTATTATAAATATCTGTTCTCAGATATTTTTGGTTAAATCTTCACCTTTTGCTAAGCTTCTAGATGTACATTTTGAGGCTTTGAGCTTTTACTCATACTATGCTCTCCCTTTGGATGACCTTATTTACAACCTATTTATAGTTATTTCTCAGAGCCACAATTCTTCCTAATCCAGATTGTTATATTCAAATTCTCTTCATCATTGCAAGTATACCACAGAAAACATTATTGCTTCTTATTTCATGATGGCAAGTAATACAAAAGAAGTGGACATAAACTCAATATTCTTCTCAACAATCTCTGTACAAAAAATGGCTACTTATGCATCCTACTTCAATTACTGCTCAAGAATCCATTCCAAATCCTAACTATAAACTGACCACCATCCATTTCCATCATTCACCCTGTTCTACATCAGCACTCATCAGTCACTAGTATTTTCCCAATCCAACTATTTATTATCTGTAATATCTGTTCACGCATTTCCACTACTACTATCTCAGTTCAAGCGTTCATTATCTTTCACAGGTTGTAGCAACAGTTGTGTAACTGTCTTCATTCACAGCCTAACTCCAGGCCATTCTCCCCAAGGAGCCAGAGTTATATTCTAAAGTGATGCTGATCATCTCCTTGTTCCTCTCTTTCTTTAAGGCCATTCAGTGTCTAACCATATATGTGTCAAAAACTGTCCTAAAATGGGCTGGCTTAAAATAAGAACCACATTGTTTCCTCATAGAACGTGGGTCAGCAATGTGAGCCAGCCTTCTCTGGATCATTCTTTTGTGGGTCTCCATTAGTCATGCATCTGCCTACAGTTCTCTGGTGACTTCAGTGGAACTGGATGATCTAAGATGGTCTCATTAACATTTCTGGTAGTTGGTTCTTATTGTTGGTGGACTTTCCTGTCCAGAAGCTAATTAGCTTCCAATTACATAGAGAGAGGGCTTCTTTAAATGGCAACCTCAGGACAGAAGAGAGAAAAAACGTCAAAGCTTCTTGAGGTCTAGATGTGGCAGTCACACTAAACCATCTCTGTCACGTTTATTGATCAAAGCAAGCCAGAAGGCCATACTAGATTCCAGAAGAGGTAAAATAAATGTTACCTTTTGATGCGATGTATTGCAAAGGGTCATGTCATATGATGTCCAAAAAGCTAGTGTTTCTAGAAGGTATGGACCCAGGAGATATGCATCTAACTTTGCTTAATCACTGCAGTTCATGTCATCCTTGAGCAATTATTGTAACACTTTAATACATTGCAGAGATGTCAGGAAACCAGCATTAGTTTTATCCTCACATAATACTCTAATTAAAAAACAATTATACCTTATATATGGGGCTGCATTCATCCTACTGTTATTTTGTCCTGCTTTGTCTTCAACATGACTGTGTCCATTCTTGATGATGATAGTGCTTAATCTGAATTATTTTTAATTGAAACCTTTGTGTTGCCCTCAGCCAACTTACTACTACTACCTGCAACCAACTACTTATGCAAATACTGAAACAAGTGCAAAATCAGGTTGGTGCTGTGTAGTTTTACAGCACTTTTCCATCAGAGTTACATTTTAGAGACAGATTACCACAAGAATCTTCACTAATTTTGAAATATATACTTCAAATGCTACTTTGAATCAGATTTCAAAATTAATTCTTTAATGACACAAAATTCACGTAGCTCTTTATTTTTTGGAAAAATCCCCAAATTCCCTTAGCTTTACCTCTTAACTTTGTTCTTCCATTGTAGATAGACATCCTGCCCCAGCCAGACTCACTTGACTGCTTTTGCCTACACATCACTTGCTTGTTTGCACCTGCAACTAATTCAACAAACAGATGGTATTTATGAGACAGTGCTAGACACCATTGTGCATGTGTTTTTGCCCACTTGATATTCTTCTGTCTCTTTCTTTAAAATCCAGCTCACTTTCAAATTTCTCCAAGATTTTTTTTTTAACCAGATGTTTCTGACTATTTACACTCTCCTCTGGATGCCTCTGGCATTCATGAGTGTGGTTTTCACCTTGTATATCTGCACTTGTTTGCACTCTGCTTTGTAAGCATGTGGCAAAAGCTAAGGCACCCATGATCTTAGCATACAACTAGTTCATATTTTCATCAAATTCCAAGACTGCATTTTATGTGTTCCAATCATGGCCCCTGCACGTAATTCCAGAGAGTGGACACTCTGTATTGGTAGCTGACTTTTTCATGAAGTGAGATTGAAATGGGATAAATAAAAAAGAAGAGAAAGGTATAATAAGTGATATAGGAAATAAGCAGAAACTCAAGAGAGGAAAAATAATAGAACTCAAAACAGAAAAGAAGATTAAATAGAAGGGGATGGATGACACAATCATGACAAATTGCCCATGCCTTTAGTATAATAGAATTAAACATGAATTGGGAAAAGGATGCCTACCCTGAAAGATTATTAGTCACACAGCTTTTAGAGATACTCTCCTTATTTCACATACAAAACATATCAACTAAACTTCGTAAGGGTATACTGATTTCCAAGTCAAAAAAAAAATGTGGAATTCTATACATTTTCTACAACTTCCAAAGAAATATTATATTATAAATGTACTTGAACATACTTCTGAGATTAAACATGTGGTGCTAAAGTCAAGCTAAGATATACTCAAAATTTAATTTAGAGGCTAATTTAATAAATCAGCATGTCATCCTTAGTCTTACAGATTTACTTCATTATCAAAACCCCATAGGACATTTTATAATCAAGTAAACAAAATTTAGGAATGATTTAGAACATCTAAAAAGACAGGAGCAATCTGTCAAATGTAGATCAGTTCATTTTTGTTATAGTGTTTATATAAACTTTGCTATTAATAAAGCAAGCTGAGAATAGGTTTATTGTAAAAGGATTCAAATTTACATTGGTTTGGATAGTAATTATAAGATGCAAAAATTAATTTATTTGTAAACTAAGCACAGAAAACTACCAGCTGGCTAAAATCAGCAATGAGCACTTCAATAAGTTTTATTTTTTATACTTTCCTAATACTAGATATTACATACAAAAAATCAGCTTCTTACTCAAATTGCTACCTGGATATGTCATAGCAACATCAAAATTACCATATTGAAAATTAATGATTACCTCTATAACATTAGCCTTGATATTTTCATGGATTTTCCTTTTTAATTAATCAATGATCATTTTTTTCCTAGCAGCCAAGCCATAATCCTGGAAGTTACCAAGACTTTTATCATTATCAATTGTTATAATTCTCTTTCTTGGTTTCCTTTGTTTTTACTTTTGATTTTCTTTTAGGTTTTTTTTAATTTGGTTCATATTGAGAATTAAATCAGAAATTACAAATGGCAAAATGGACAATATTAAGAGTCTGCAAGCACTATCAAAAGAATCGTAAAACTATACCAAAGAAAACAATGATATACATCACAGACTATATGAGTTCAAATTCCTTTCACACAGTTTGTTCAGAAACTTATTTATATGATTAAAACATAAACAACTTAACAGTAACTCAGTATGGACTCATATATTTCAATATAAGTACTGATATCTCTAGCAGCTTGCCTAGTTTATTAATTCAGACAAGTCCTTTTTAAGACTAAAACCCCCAAATATAAAAACCTCGATGTTTTTTCTCCAACTCTCCTCTTTGGAAAAACTTTACATTTCATATTGATTACAGTGTCTTTTGCTGCAGCAAGTTAGGCTTGCATTTGTTAGTCCAGCTATCTTCACATCAGATGATACTTCAGTAAACCTGTACTCTAACTAGCAGACCACAGAAATATTTTGAGTCTCCTGGAATTAGTGTCATCTCAGAGCCAGTGTCCAGTAATCCTTGAAAACTCTGATTATTTCCTTTCTCCAATGCACAGTCACACTGGTAAAAGCCTGTAGGTCCTTTTACAGAAGGTTGGGAAAGAGATTAACAGTATAAATTTTGGGCAGTGTAGTGGGGCCTCTTCCTTAAGGAGACCTAGCCTCCCCTTCTTTCAAGGGGATTCTACAAATTGGCTCAAGGCTAGGAATTGATTGAGGGACCATGACTCTCTGTTTTTATGATTCAAGTTGGACCTTTATTCATTTGTCTTAGAACTTTTCTACTTATACATTCAAGCAAGAATTTAGTAGAATTTCTACCTATTTCACTCCTCAGAATGCTGTAATTGACTAGCCAATACCTTAGGTCTCTGTGAGTCAATCTATTCTGATTGCTGAATTGATTCTGCTGTCTGTTATGGTAATCATGACTGCATTGTCTTTAGTGACTAGGTGTTACCACTTGGCCCCAATACCCCGGTGTCCAATTATCTCCCTTGCATTTAGGTTTACCAGTCCAGTGGCAACAGTTTCCACTGTAATTTCTGACCTTCAGACAAGAGTGATCACAGAAGCCTTCACGGTTTCTGGGGCTCCCCTCACAAATGTATTCCTCATAGCTATAGTGAAACTTGTCCTCTAGACTGTCCAGGGTGGATGAGCTGATCTTAAATATAAATCTACTCTAACATTCCAATCTCCCTAAGTCTTCAGATCTCTTCCATTGTAGCATATCAAATCAGTTCTGACATTTCATCTTCATTTAGTATAGACCATCTTCTGGTCCATATTTAAGCCAACCAATCAAACTGTTAGAGCTTTTTCTAACCACCTGAGACACAACATTAAATCCAGAATCTTTGCTTAGTGAGCACATATCAGTCAATTCCTCCTGATCTAAACTTATGTTGCTTCCACAATTATTACACATCCTTAATGTCTATTTCCACATATATAACCAAGGATTTTATCTGTATAAATTGGTAAAGTAATTTTTTTTTAAGTGTGACACACTTCCTCATAGATCACTTGTATACCTCAACTTTAGCAACTTACTGGGACTTGTGTTTAGATAGAGTTCAAGAAAAAAAGAGGGATTTGGGGAGTGGATCCTGAGGAGAATTAGCAGTGTCTTACAAGGCAATGACTTCCAGAAAGGCTATTACAATTTACTTAGGAAAAGCAGTATTATCTCTTCATTCAGAGGTAAAATAACTGCCACTATTGGCAAACCATTCATCAGAGTTCAGGGCTAATGTCTCCAGTTTCATCAGGAGTTTTTCATATGCCCCCATTCAAATTTTCTGGATCTCATTCCTTTCCAATAAATGCCCTCTGCTTAGCAGCAGACACCTTGTGAGATTAGATATTCAATTCATATTGTAATTAAGTCACTTGCTGAATGTGATTCTGGGTTGGGTTTTCAGAAATCTTAGTTCTGAACCTTTAGGAGATAATGGTTTCTTTCAGAGAAGAACAAGTAAAATGGTAGAAGAGAGAGATAAATTGGGGAAAGAATCGATAAACAAAAAATGACCAGGACTTGATGTAAAAAATCAATTTCTACATATAGCAAAAGAGCTAAAATTAAGAGACTTTTTGTCAGAATACTATGTTCTACAGAAAAGGCCAAAAGTGTGACTGTTACCACATTTTGCAGAAATCTCATTGGATCCAAAACTCCATGTCAGAATATTTAGTGACACACAGGCCCTTTTAAGAGATTAAGGGTATACCTCCTTGAACCAGCAATGAAACCTTGAAGCTCTAGAGTGCTTGAGTGAACTGTTCCTGAACCATCTCAACAGGTGAGATGAGGTCTAGGAAGGAAAGGATTATATTGAAATAACCTATGGAGGTGGCTTTTATCTAACAGAGTAAAGCTAGTAAAATCTAAGGAAGGTCCAAAAAGCGCCCAGGAAAATTGTTTCAGCAGAAACACTACCAATTTGGACTGAAAAGGTTCGAAAGAGTACAAAGTAAAAGGATTTCCAAAATTCTACTGACAGAAATAAAGTTGATAAAATTGTTCAGCAGCAAACAAGTACTCTTCCATGAAAAATAAAGAATGAATGAAAAGGTGGGGGCAATATCCCAGAAAATGGAGTCTAGAATCACTGAGAAGTATTGAGACTTTGAAAAATCTTAACCAAAAAACTCCCAACCTTTGCTAGGCTACATTTCAGAACTTAAATGACCAGTGAGTCTCTTTTACCTCCTATTTGTCCCTCTTTTAACTGAAATAGAGAATTCTTTTATCCTAGATGTTTTCTACCATTGTATGATGGATTTGCTGGGGGCCAATATCTTGTCTCTTTAATTTCACAGGTCACAGATGGAGAGAATTTTTCTGCAAGGAGCTGTACTAAATGGATTACATCCAGAAGCCTCATCTATACCTGTACCTGATTTATATGATGAGATCCTGCACAATAAGAAGATGGTACAGTGATATGAAAGTTTTGGGACCTCGGAATAGGGTGAAAGTATTTTGCTTGTAGAAGGGATTTGAATCACTGAGGATCCCAGAGGGATTATTAAAGATATGCCCTATGGTTATTCCCAATAGGTAATGCCTTTATATAATCTGCTCCACTTGAATATGGGTGACCAAAGACTTGCTTCTTAACCTAACATGATAAAGGAGACAGGATGAACTGAAGGTCGCAGTTCTCTAACTACAAGGAAATGAGTTCTCCTAATGATCATGTAAACTCTAAAAAAAGATCCAAGCTGCTGCTGATGTTGCAGCCTTGTGAGACCCCTTAGTAAAGGACCCAGCTACAACATGCCCAGACTCTAACCCACAGAAGTTGTGAGATAATAAATGTGTTTTTTAAGTCATTAAACTTGTGGTAATTTTTACACAGTGAAAGAAATCTGAAACAATACCCTCTCTGATTTAGTCAATATAACTGTAGCTCTGAGAGGAGGGGCTCCCTGTCTGGGACTAGTTCCCTATGAATTCACTGAGACAGAAGAAAGGCAAGGGCAAAAAGTTGGGAATTAATGGGGTTTATTCTTACGGCTCAATGTCTCCTGGCTTGCACCAGCTACTGTCTCAGCTCCTTCCCCATTCTCACAGCTTCAAACTCCAGCTGCCTCACTGTGTCCTTGGCACCCCTAGGAACCCCTCTTGCACAGCTCCCAAGCTCTTTGTCTCCCAACGGCACTACTTGCATCCTTCCCCAGTCAGGGGAGCTCTATGGGCAGGTCCCCCGTGACTGGTGGGTGCCTGACCCATTACCTACCAGGAACTGAGGGGAGAAGAGAATAGGTGTTTCTTCTTCACCCCTACCCTGGACCAGAAATCCCATGACTGACCAGCTGCTCTGCCCCTGGTCCCTGATAAAACAGCCAACAGGTGTGCACACCGGATACCTATTAAAGCCAGGCAGGAATTCTGGTTAGAAAGTTCCATTTTTCCCCATGATAACAAAGGGTTTAGACCAAACATATGGCTCCAAAGTAAAATTATGCTCTAAAATTCATGATTGGGATAATCTGACAATAAATCATAGTTTTAAGTGCTAGATAAATTAATAGGTCACCCTGTAAATATATTTGATTCCCAGATAGCTATTAAGTCTGCAATAGTACAAGGAAATTCAGCAATAACAGATAGAGGTATATTAGTTGAGTCCCATATCAATTATAGATGAATAAAAAGTACATTTATATCCTTAACTTGCATTTGGAGCATGGCAACTAAAAGGATCATAAGATAATCAAATCACAGCCTGGAGAAATTTTCATTTGAACAGGTTAAGTATATATCACTCCCTGTGCTCAATGCAGGCATTTTCACAAAAATGGAACCTTTTTATGACATTCCAATAATTGGTAATGAATGTAAAATCAAGATAAAAATGACCTGATTTAGAAAATATGCTTGTAAATTATTACACTGTTTTTTAAAAAAGTATTACTTGATTTCCTAGATATCTCTATGATTCTTTCTTCATGGCAAGCAATTGCTTCTGTAAAATAGCCCTAATAATGAGTAATAATTCTATATATTCACAAACTATGTAAGAGAAGTGAGGAAAAATAACTTTTCTTTAGGAAATTTCAAAAAAATAATATCCTTCTTGAAAATTCACTGAGAAATTGTATTTGTACGATTTTATTATATATGATCAACTTTATGTAAATAATTATATTAAACATTTATACAAAGGTGTTTCTGTATAAAAACATATTGAGTAATCAAGAGATCATGGTTATTGATAAAATAACAACAAAAAAAACCCACGTTTGATATGATGTTGTGCAACTTTAAAAAGTCTTGCGCCAGTAATATTTAGATATATCTAGACTTTTTTATTATTCTTCTGAAGATTAATGGAAGTGGAAGACATGAAGTGATACTATTAAAACCTTTGTGTGTTTGAACACTCTTTCCTAATTCAAATATCTGGCAATAACAGAACAGATATGTGATTTTGGAAGATTTTGGATCACATGCTGAACACATCTAAAGAGTCCCCATAACAAATAATCAGGAATTTAATAACTCTCCGTGGACTCTAATCCAAATTCCCATCTTTGAATTAGAAATTAAGCTCCAGGCTATCTTTCAGACGGGAAAGAAACTCCACGCATGAAAGACAGATACCATATGAGGAGATTTAAGCTGACATTGGGCATTATCTTCATGGACAAAAAATTTTTAAATCAAAATAGAGATAATTATATAAACAAATTACCATAAACCCAAGGAATTTCTGGGTTTCTTAAGTAAGAAATTTTGAAAATAAAATAAGCATAAGAAAGGGAATTAGTAAGAATTGGTGAAAAATAGAAATTTTCAATAATATATATGTGTAAATAACTTGAAAATGACTATTCATATATTGAATTTTGGAGGGAATCTCATCTACCACTATGAAAAAAATTATCTGCAATGCAATTTATGCATTTGGTATCTTACTTCATGGTTATTATTCAGTGGATATTCGTTCAAAATAAACTGGATAACTAAATAATCCTTTTTCTGTTTGTTTACATTATAATTTATTATATTTCTTTATAATACAACCAGGTGTGGGTTTGTCCCCTAGCAGATATTTGGGAATGTCTGGAGACAGTTTTGAATGTTATAACTGGGTAGGAGCTACTGTCTAGTGGAGGCCAGGAATGCTAATGATCATTTTACAGTGAAGAGTTGTCCCCTATTACAGACTGTATCTGGCCCAAAATGTTGTGGCGCCATGGCTGGAAAATTCTGCTTTAAAGAAAATAAAGTGTGAAATGATTGAATTACTTCTCAGGGGTAGGCAGAATTGGTGCAAAACATTTATTAAATGATGATAAAGGAACATTTGGTTCATCAGAGATTCTTTCCTTGAATTAGACAATTTCATATAACAATGCTTGATTTCCTCAACTGTTCCTGAATATGCTTTGCTTCAGATATAATATTGCAAAAGAAAGGTTGATGAAAATGTAGTAGAATTGAAGAGTACATTGGCAAATCCTCTAATTCTAGAATGACAAAACAGTTTTGATTGCCCTGATGAGAGATTAATTGAAAATGATTTCGGTACAAAAATAAGATAATTTATTGATATGAATATGGTAATATGAATAACTTGGTATTCACAGAAATAATTTGAGTGCTGTAGCTTTTATGTTGAAAGTTTCCCATTAGAGTGTGAGCCTAAAATCTTAACTGACTTATAATGTAGAAGGAACACATGACTTACATGACACAGATAAACTATTCCAGGAGTCTTTTCAGGGATTCCGAATAAAATTAGACTCAGCAGGACCAAAGCTAGAGATTTGATTAGAAATATAAATAGCCCAACACAAACTCCTTTGATTTTTAAGTAGTTGCATAGTATTCTACTTAGTTATACTCATGACACATAAAAGAAATTTCAATATTCAGAATGCTTCGGTCATCCACGGACAGAATTCAAAATACATATTTAAGCCATCATTTCTTACCTCTGTCATCTCTTATTCTAAAGGAGGAAAGCTGGTATTTAATATTTTATTTGAAACATACATTTCTTAAATTTGAACCTTAAAATTAGGTTATCTTGAATCAGAGATTTGTCACTTGTTATTTGTCTCCCATTGTTAGCACAGTGACAGGCACATAGTGGGCACTCAATAAATGTTTAAGTAAATGAAGATGATTATACTCGTGTATGAGGATTGTAAAGATGTTTCTGCAACTAATTTATTGAACAGTTACATATTTATAGATAGCTTTTTTTAATTTAATTTTTATTTGCTTTCTTAATATTATCCACCGTCACCTTAGCAGCGTTTGATGCTCTGTGCTCTCCTCCTTGGTCTATAGTAGCCAGACTCAACATCTTATTGCGTGTTTGATTCATTTATTCCAAGTTATTACTAGACAAACAGGGTAGGCCAAGCTATAGTAAATAGATATTGAACAATTCTGTTTCAGGGTTAGTACATATTGTGGAGTCATTTATTTTATCTAATTTTAAAAATTCTGGGCATGTTTCTAATACTCTTGAATATGAATCAGTAGAACAATTATGGATCAAACAGGGCTCACTGGTAAAGCCAATGGCAGTGTTTTAAGCACTATTTCAACCATACTACTTCACAATATGGTTCTTGGGACCAAATGTCCACATCAGAATTAACACTACTCTGGGACCTTGTGAAGACTACATAAATAACTACCTTTTGGAGTGACTGAATACTTTAGAGAGGAAGACAGGAGAAAAAAGAATATGACTGAGATCATACCTTTTACTATAGACATGCCAGTATGTATATATATGTTTAAGATAATATGGAAGGGGTTAAATGGCTGACATTGGGTCATAGACAGAAGGTTTACAATTTCTCTTGCTAAGTTTGAGAGAGGAGATACTTTGTGATCCCACTCCTTTCTTTACTTCTTAGTTTAGAAAGGAACATAGACAATGTTAAATTACATTAAAACTTCCTTTGAAGCACACAATAATGTTCTCCCTCCAGATTTAGAAACTTCACTGATATTTGTTTCTAATATCCCAATGGGAAGGGACAAGTAGCCAACTGAAAATCATAACTGAGGAACAATTGGGAGACTGGTGCATTCCAATGACATGGCACACACTAGATCATTCACTGCTCATGGGGACACAGTAAAAAGACAAGCAATTACCTTGTATGTCATGATATATGAAAGGACAGACATAGTTCATAGTATTACAGCATCAGAATTGAGAATGAGCTGGCATATATTAGTCACTAACCAAGAGTGAGACAAAAGATCTACATGATAAGTATTCTGTCATTGATAGGGTTGGTGTCTCTGTAAAATTTTTTGGAACCACAGACAAGCTGAGAGGGTGTGATTAATTTTAAGTGCACTGGACATTATTCCCCTTTTGATCTTCTCTTTCATAAAGAGTCTATTGTATATTTAGAGCAACAGGAGATGATGGACAGGGGAATTTATTTGTAGTCCAGTCCCTAAAAGGACACTGAGATTAATGCTAACAGGAAAGAACATGGGTAATTATATTTATATTTGCATCACCCCCACAACCCAATGACAAGTTATCTTCTATAGTCACCCTCACATTACAAAAGCTCTAGGATGTATTTTGACACCTTGAAACTGTAGGATAAAACTACATTAATATAAACGTATAAAATTTAAAATAACATGAAAGTTGGCTAAAATTTGTAGATGCCTTAAAAGTCTTATTGTCTTCTGGAATGAAGATGTATTAATGAAAGTAGATTCAAAGGTCACAATAAAAAAGAATGTTTGAATTGGAAAGTTGAAAGGATAGCTGCTCTCTTTAAGTCAGCAGCAATGACTTGAAATCCACAATTAGCCCCTTAGAAGAAACTTATTCTGTACAAAAAATGAAACTAAAGAAGGGAGATATGAAAGGAGAGAAACCTCCTTTGAACTGGACTGCGGTCTGGGCCAGTAAGAAGGCAGTTCAAGGGAGTAGGCAAGAGACCCAGGAAGAGAAACAACCCTTATTAAGAGTGGCAGATGGCTTTAAGAAGTGTAGCTTTAACCTTGAACTGTAGCAGATACACCTGGGAAGAAAGTAAGAACAGACTTTATCAGTGGCCAATGTATTGAAAAGATGGTGTTAACTTCAACTAGGGTTGTATGCAAAGGTGAACTCAGAAAGTAAAACTTGAATCCCCCGATCAGTGTGTATAGTAGAGTCAAGTTGAAAAACGTAACATGATCATGCATTTTTAAATGTTTTGTACCTCCCCAGGTAGCAGAAGAGTTTTGCTCTCTAACCGAAGTGTTAAGAACACTGCTTACAAAAGATATTGAATAAAAGGTAATAGAAAAAGCCCATTGTAAGATACCAATTTTGAGATCAGAAACCCACAAACTCCAAGGTGATGGTAGACTATTACTAAGGCTGGAAGAACAGCAATCTTAATCGAGTGTTTCCTGTGTTTCAGGCACCATGTAAAGTTCATTTCGTGAATTATCTTATTTTATCATAACTCTATAAGGAGTTGTATTTTATTTGATATATGAAAGAAATAAGCTTAAAGCAATAAAGTAGTACACCCAAATAACCAAAAGGTGCTACATTAAATACTTTTAATGACAGAGATTAAAAAGCAAGTATATCTGTTTCCAGAGCACATGTTCTTAAATTATAAGCCACGCTGTATGTCAGTAATCCACACCATGCAGGTTGTGATTAACCAGTCCTACTTGGTACAAAAACCACCAAGGTACTAGGTGTATTGGGGGCTGAGCTTATTCTCTTCGGTTGTTGTCCCCACCACAACAAAAAACTGAAGGGCAGAGACAACGGGAGTGAAAGTTTTATTTGAATACATTCCAAGGGAGGAGTGGGCCAGAGTCAAGATAGACAAAGACAGGTTTACTTGAATAAAGCAGAGAGTAAGGAAAAACAGAGGGAGGAAAGGAAAGCTCATTGAACTCCTGCTCATCAAAGGGCAAATCCCTTGCCAACTCCTAAAGCCAGGGTCACCTGTTATCCAGGGTCTGCTTGAATCTGCATGGCATGATAACTAAGTCATATTTCCCTTCATTAGTTTCATTTTTTGTACAGAAATAGTTTCTTCTAAGTAGCTGATTGTGGATTTCAAGTCATTGCTGCGGACTTAAAGAGAGCAGCTACCCTTTCAACTTTTCAAATTTGTATCAAACATTCTTTTTTATTGTGACCTTTTAATCCACTTTCATTTATACATCATATTCCAGAAGACAGTAAGACTTTTAAGGCATCTACAAATTTTAGACAACTTTGTTATTTTAAATTTTGTATGTTTATTTTAATGTAGTTTTACCCTATGGTGTGGAGTCTGCATGGCATAGAAACTAAGTCCCTACCACCTCAGGATTTGGATTTGGGGGAGGCCCAGAGCACCAGTGCAGTGAGATTGTGTTCTGTGAACTTTCCAAAGCAAAGAAAGGACATTATCAAGCAGGCTACTAAAGAGCAAGATTGTACAGCTGCAGCCCTGTGTGGGTCACTCAAGAGATGGGAACTTGCAAGCCCAAATCAGAGATCTCAGTAGCCCCTACTTACTTATCTGGAGTAGGACAGAGAGAGTGACATACTCACTCAAAGAAAGGGGAGTTCGGGCAACCTCAGAGAGGAGGTACACTTAAGGGTTTAGGATGTGGGGTTTTATAGGGTATTTTTGGGTAAATGTTGGTATAAGGTATGATGTACACAGGTGATTCACAGTTCCTTTGAAGTTTTGTCTTAATGGGGTTATTTAGGTGACTGTATTGGCCTGGATCTCAGCATTGTTTGTCCACAGAAGTTTGTTTATACTTCTAAGGTCTCTCTCCTGCCCTGGTTACAAAGTTACTTGATTAAGGAGCTGGAAGAAGAGAGAAAAACGGCATATGAGTTAAGATAAAGAATAAGCTGGGCCTGTTTGCAGGCTAAGTAGATTTTACAATGGCATGATCTATTTGGTACAGTGCAGACATGGGCTGTGCTCATATACTTTTCTTTCTCTGAAGAATATCTGGACATTCCAAGTTGCTCCTGGCCTTTGGAGCTTCAACTAATTATCTCATAAACCCTGTGAGTCCTTTCTGGCTTTCTGGTTTTATCTGGTTAACTCTTTGTGTCCCTTTTAGTAGGCTTTACTGGCTTTATTCTCTCTCCACCCACTCATGTCTATTTTTCTGCCAAACAGATGCACGCCACTGTGAATAACATTTAGCTCATTTGTGTAGTAAAACTTTCCACTTGATGCATAAACTCTTAACAGAGAATTTGTAGAATAAAAATACATATGAAGTAAATATAACATTAGACGAAAGTAAAATCACCATTAAAACAATACAGTTATAGTATTTATAATTTGGCTTTTAAGAAATCATTATTAGTACTATTACATGAAAATATATGAAGTATAGAATACATTGGAGAGGAAATGTTTAGACCTTCAAACCTTATACTCTATTGGGTGGCATTCCTTGAAAATTGAGAAGGCAGGTAACCCCATTAAGGCTCCTTGTAAACATGCTGAAGTCAGACTTCCTGGTGATTTGTGCCCAGGACTTAATTTATAAAGATGACTGAGTGACCACACAGATAGGTCAATGCCTTTGAAAGAAAAAGTTTAATCCTACTTACAGTTCCCATAGAAATAAGAGGAATGGATCACCATACAGGGGCACAGGAGGAACAGCCGGTTTTGCTCAGGAATCAGAATCAGGAGTAAGCGGAGCACAAAGGCCATGGCCTTTACTGGGGCTTCTACTGAAACGAAAGCAAGGCAGGGTAAATAGTTTAGGATTGGGTAGTTTAATTTTAGCTGGCTTTGGGTTAGAGAGAAGGTCTCCAGTTGCTTGGTATCTGAACCTGGGATGATTAAGGCAGAAAAATACTGCCTCTTAGGATGGATAAACTAGATAGAATAGTTATCTGGATTGGCTAGTTTGCATATCAAAGCAATGTCCCACACAGAGTCTTTACTCTTTTTAAGAATTGGCTAGCCCAGAAGGAAGAGTCTTTCCCCAGCCAAGAAGTTTTTTTAAGATGTCAAAACCTCATAATATATAAAATATCAAAAAATATATTACCTGGTAAATGAACTAATGATATTTTCTAGAAGTAGGGTCCTTATCTAAGGCATGCATTTTAGCAGAAAATATCTGATCTGTTTACGACTGACTATGCTAGGGCCAGCAAACTATGACCAGTAAGTTAAGAATATTTTACCCCTTTCAAATGCTGTAAAAATAGACCATAAAGACTAAAAGAGTCTGTACATGGCCCACAAAGTCTAAAATTTTACTGTCTGGCCCTTCACAGAAAAACATTTGATAAGCCTCTACTTACTGTAACCAAACATCATATCCATGGATTTACGGGGAGAAATAAATTTGCTACAAACACTAATGTTAACAGTTACAAAACACTTAAAATGAATGATCACATGACATTTTTCAACCTGACATAACTACACACAATGACCAAGCTTGTTTAACTCACCTACTGCTTTACGTGGAAATGTGATTAACCAGTGTACCTATCAGAATATAAAATGGAAATAGTTCATGACCAAAACAACTCCCTTCTGTACAGCTGATGTGATCAGATATGGAGGTTAGAGCTTTGATGTTGATCAGGGCCAGAGAATGTCTTCATGGGGCAAGAAAGGGCCCAGGGAGCTGCTTTTGCGGTTGTGTGCCTCCCTCCGCTTTATCAGTGCTCACAATTAATTGCATCCTTGATATTGTTAGTAAAGACTGCATAATATCCTTGGTTTTATAATTCTCTAATGATCTGATCTTTGGTGTTAGCTCATACACAGTTTATATTCAATAGTTTCCTTGTATGACAATGTAATGATGTGATGTCTTTATAGAAACATTCAAGAGTAAGAAAGGAAGACCACAAATCTGAGCATTTAGGATTATGTTATGGTCTGAATGTTTGTGAAACCCTCCAATTCATACGTTGAAACAATGCCCATTGTGATAGTATTTTGAGGTGGGGCCTTTGGGAAGTAATTAGATTCAGGGGAGGTCATGAGAGTGGGGCCCTCAAGACAGGATTAGTGTCATAAGAGAAGGTGTGAGAGAATTTGTTTTCTGTCTCTCTCCACCATGTGAGGGCACAGAGTCCAACCATGCTGGCACCCTGATCTTGTACTTCTAGCTTCCTGAGTTAGAAGAAAACAAATTTCTATTGTTTAAACCACCCAGTCTGTAATATTTTGCTATGTCAGCCTACACTAAGACAGATCTCATGCAAGATCCTCTTGCTAAGAAAATGGTGATACCGTGAAGACAGCTATACCAGAGTGGCTGATGCAGGGAAAATGCATGATGGTAACGTTGACTAAAACACTGAACAAATGATGATGGATGCTGTACACATTGAAATAATTGGTATGACTTTTCCTCTAACTTCACATGGTAGGCAGAAGTGAAGTCCTCAGTCAGTCTCTAAAAGGTGGTGAGCCATCAAGCTCAGGTGTCAGAGAATAAGGGCGGTGGTTAACCTCACTTCTTGAAAATTCTTTGTGTAGACACTATTGCTGCTGATTATTCATTCTTTAAGGAGAAAAAGGTTATGGGTAACCCTCACATGTGTTAAGCCTCTTATAATTTTTTGAAACAATATCAAAGGATGCTTACTACTGGCTGGCATTTCCTGTACTACATTTCATCATTTCCTATAAATATAATCTTAAAATTTTTTTTAACCTAATTTTTAATTAATGTTTTGCTCTACATCTCAAGTAATCAATTTCTCCTTTGAAGATGTCAATGAAGCTATCACAATCTATCATTCCATCCTCCTCCTTGAATTTTTTTTCATTTTTATAAATTGTTGGATTCACTCAAATTACTTATATGGTTTTCCCCAAAATGCTTTAAGTTGCTTAGATGTTTTTTCATTGTTTTTTAAGTACAGTGATGCAAAGATCAATATTTAAGGCCTGGCAGTATGGATCTCTTTCAGATCTATAGTGTAATACTGTAAGGAGAATGTAATCCATACATACATAATTTTGAAACCTGAAATCAGATCTTACTGGAGAACATGAATGGTGGAGGTAATAGAAAAAGAAGTTACCAGTCTCATTGTATGCTAATTGTAGTTCCTTAGAGGACCAGAAGCATTGTACACGCCTAATGGCATTTTTTTTCCCCTTCATCAATTTCACTTCCCCTCCACCATGGTAACCAGTAACCCATTCTCCGTGTTTATTAGTCTATTTCTGTTTTATTTGTTTGTTTTGTTTTTCAGACTCCACACATAAATGAAATCATATGGTATTTTTCTTTCTCTGACTGACTTATTTCACTTAGCATAATACCATCTAGGTCCATTCATGTTAGAGCAAATGGCAAGATTTCATTCTTTGTTATGACTAAGTAATATTCCATTCTATATATGTCTTCCATTCCAATACTGATGGATGCTTTGATTACTTCTATATCTTGATTATTGTAAATAGTGTTTCAATAAACATAGGAATGTATGTATCTTTTTGATTTAGTGATTTTGTTTTCTTTGGGTAAATTCCCAGAAGTGGAATTACTGGGTCTTATAATATTTCTATTTTTAGTTTTTGAGAAACCTCCAAAAGTGGCTGCACCAATTTACATCCCACCAACAATGTGGGAGTGTTCCCTTTTCTCCACATCCTCATCAACACTTGTTATTTCTTGCTTTTTTGGGACTAGCCATTCATGTTGGTGTGAGGTGATATCTCATTGTGATTTCAATTTTCATTTCTTTGATGATTAGTGATATGGAGCATCTTTTCATGTGTCTGTTAGCCATCTGTATGTCTTTGGGAAAATTTCTATTTAGGTCCTTTGCCTGGAGTAACAATTTAATCTGCAATCATTTCTTTTCTAGAGTACCAACTGCCCTCCAGAATGAAACACTTCCAGCACTGATGTCTCTATAGCCTTTTTGGTGGTTTGTCCACCAGTACAGAAATATGCTTTTTTGGAATGGCAACATAATTTATTTTTCTTTCCTTCTATTTATTTACGTACTTATTTTCGGTGCATAAGTAGTAATATTTGAGGAAGTTGAATGACATGATTTGATGGCAAAATATGCATGCTTTTCTTAAATATATTGTGCATGCTGTTTTCCTTTAGGTAAATTTTGGTGATTTTTTTGAAAGCTATACTACATAATTGTTTATTTGTACCACAATGGAGTTCCAAGTGTTCAAATGATTAAATGAGTTGTCCCTTGAGGAACAGAAAAACTGAAACATGATTGTACTGCTTCATTAGACTCCTAACAAAATAGTGAAGAAAAAATAATTTGAAACCAACAATGAGGGTACCTTATTAAAACTATCCAAGTCAACTTAAGACAAATAAATGCAATAAAATAAATTAATTATCTGTAGCATTTTTTATTGAATATGGGTTAGAATTGTAAAGTCTGCTTATTAAAGAAATGTTGATTCTCATTGGATTTTTTTTACACTTGGATAGGTGGTTTTAATTTATTTTTATTAATCTATTTAAAATCCAGTAGACAGGCTTATGCTAATTGTAAATTCATGTTTTCATATTTGCAATGTATATTTACTGAGAATTACTGTAAGTTAGGAAATTAGGCTTGATAATAATATCAGAAGCTGATATTAATGAAGCATTTAATATTTGCCAAATTCTGCTGAAATACTTTAGAGGTATGAACTGATTCTTTTGTTCCAATATGTAGAAGTAAATGCTATTACAACCACGTTAATGGTATAGAAACTGACTATCAAAGTAAAATTGTTTGTTCAAGGGCAGAGTGAGAAATTAGGAGAGGAACTTTGCTCTTAACCAGTGAGCAAAGCACACTTATTAAAAGATGGCTCAAAAATAACATTATACACAAGAAATACAGTGCCTTGGGGCCTCAGAAAAACAAACAGTCAGCTCTGGTAGGGAAGGGTTCCAGAGAGGTAATAATTAAGTAGGATGAATGAGTAGGAGTTTGCCAGAGGGAGAAAGACGCTAGGATATTTTAGACAGGTAAATTACAACACATGTAAATGCAAGGCTACATGAAACAATGGGGCATGATTAGGAAAGGTGGGAATTGTGTGGGATGAATGGTGTGGCTAACGCTAAAAGGGGGATATGTGGAATGAGTGGGAATATCAGTTAATCATTTGTATGTTGATGTGGTTGTGAAGATCTGTGTGATGTTTTTCTCATACACTAAAGTTTAAGTGCCCTGAAGACAAGGAATGTTTCTGTATCATTTACTCCATTCCCAACATCTGTCTCAATGCCTCTTGCTTCTTAATAAATATATATTAAGTGAATGATGAATAAATGAATTAATGAATAAGTATAGATTGATTGATGTGTTGGAATTAGAGTCCATAGAGCCAAGAAGGTTCTTTGAATGTTTATGAAGGAGAGTGACAAGATTGCACTTTTTTGGTTTGTTTATTAGAAACACAACTCTGGGAGTAGTTTTGAAGGAGTCTTTGGAAGAAGCCTCTCACAGAGATAAATGATAATTTGTACATAAGTATATGTGTCTATAACACTTCTTTTGCTGAATAAATCATGAAAACTGTTTCTTTCTCTGTAAAATGAGGAAATGAGACTATCAGGTCATCCTGCCCAGCAAATGTGTGTCATGTATTAGAGCCTGCGAGCATGTTCTTGCTGTGTTGACATTTACATACTGGGCAAGACACATCACAGAACATCCGTGGCTGGACCCAGGGATGTATTGGGAGTTGAAGTGCAGGTCATTTATGATAAAACCACAAGCAGCTTCAGAGTGGTTATGCTTGGCTTACTCCCAGGCTGGGATTTGTGAGAGGATGACTCTTGCACTTTGGATAAGAAAGGAATTTTCCAGAAAGAACTCCCACTAACCCAAATCTTTGAAAATAAAATCCATAGGCCGGGCCATGGGCCTCCTTATTCCAGCAATTTACTGATATATTGCAAAGAATCCTATTTTGTCCTCATTATATCCAACTCACAATTTTTTTTAAAACAATAAATGAGAAAACTACAGCCTCCAGAATACAGTGAAGGAACTAACAATAGGAGAAGCATTCTAAATGGTTCCAACTACGTGAGCTCTAAGATCATGCTTTTTATGATTCAAAACATGGATTTTTTTTCCAAAAAATATCCTTCTTTATTAACATAACAATTTAAAATAGTTAATTCCTCTCTGCTAAATATATAAAAATATATAAGTAAAATTAATAAGAATATTAATTCTATAAGAGCAGTTTATTCTTTGTAGAATATCTGCTCTTATCGCCACAGACAATCTGTACATAGACAGGGTCCTTCTTTCATGCCATAAAAGATTAAATTGAAGGAAGCAGTAATTTTTAAATGATTTGTCTCAAGGTACAAAATCAAAACAATTTTTAGAACTAAATACTAAATTTAATTTAAATGTCTCTCCAAGGACTAGAACATAATTTTCTGTCTGCTAACTCTGACTTCTATTTCTCATCACTATACATTTTAAGTGTTGTTAGTCTCCTGGAGTTATGATGCATACTTAGAGTGTGGAATCTTTGGCACTTCTTGCAGAACCAGTAGCTGGAGTTCTTCTGGCTTGATACATCCCAGCAGCTGCTTTCAGAATTATTGAAGCCAAGCTCATTTCTCCCTTTACTTCTGCTCTTCTTGGGAACTATTGCTGTCATGTTATCTTTTCTGCAAAAGCTGCTATGCATCTTTCCATAAATAATGCATTTATGGTAAGGCTTCAACTTAACTTTTCCTTAACCCTCTTTGTTTCTTCTCCTTCCCCAGTGACACCTAGTGGTGTTTTTCTTACTTCTGTTTTGTTTTCCAAGAAGGTAATCTTACCCTTTGTGATAGAGATCATTATTATTTCCTAATACCCATTCATTTCTCCTTAGTGTATTTAACACATCATGAGTTTCTTACTTAAGTGAACAATATGATTTATTTTGTCTTTATTTTATAAACTTGCACTAACTAGTAAAGTTCTGGGACCATATTTTCTCTGCAGTCTTTCATCATATATTTTGGATAACAGACCAAATTTTTAGAGACTAATGCATGCATAGCAAATGAGATGTCTCACAAAGGTGGCATAAACTGCTATGACAGTTCAGAGGAGAGGGATTACTTGGACCTGGAGTGTTCAGGAAAGGCATGGAGCATTTTAGATCAGCCTGTAATAAATTAGGTTTGTGCTGGTCATCTAAAGCATACTGGGGGTGGATAATAAGTTGGAGTCTCAAAAATTAATTATGTTTTGATCCCCAGGACCTGGGGAATTTCTGATAGAGTGGTATGATATATTAAATGAATAATAGATATTTTATGATTTAGTTAATGTACCAATATAGTTCAATTTAGTTCTCTTTTAATAAAGCAGAACATGTAAATTTTGTGTAGGAAACAATGGTTCAGATAAGACTATGACAGTTGAGTGATGAGAATGAAGATAAGAAAAAGTCACCTTTTAAAGCAAAAGATTCTAAAAAGCAATATATAATGAATGGGGATATACCACCCACAGAAATGCTTCCCATTCTGGAGTGATTTGTAATAAAAAATAACTTTTAGTCATTACTATTTCCCAGTTATTGTGCCAAGCTTTTCACATGCAATGTCTCATAGATGTTCATAACAAAAGTAATAGGTACCACCAGACATTCTAATTTACAAATGGAGAAAAACTGGTATAGTAAGGCACAGTGCATAGGCATATATATTTAATTCATGCCAGAAACCCTTAATTTTAATCCCAGGGCTAATATATTTTGAAGAAATTAGTGCCTGGAATATAACCAAAACAGCAACAAGACTTCATTACTTTCAGCTTTGTTCCAATCCTAGAAAATCTGTCCTAGATCTGTGATTGAGAATATCCCTATTTTATGCAGGAATATAAAGTAATCCAGGTTAATCTATGAAATGCATATATTAACAGAAAGATCATTTGAGTATCTTGTTTACTTTTCATTACCAATAAGCAATCTGCTTGATAGGTTGGTTACCTTTGTGAAATTATTTTTAAATTCTACTCATAAACTTTGTTAATTATATTTTCAGGCCATATGTTAAATTTTGATTTTGATGGTAATCACAGTCATATTTCAACTGAAGATTTTTGGCATCTAAAATTAAATTTCTTGTGAACTTGATTATTTGGGTCTACAAACTACATGTCTAGACAGAGCTATAAATATATCACTTTTTAAAAATCTTTTGGCCATGTGTGACTACCAATACAGCATTTCTTAAGTTCCATTTAGCTACTTGGAATATTAAATATTTCACACATGTAATAATTATGTATCTCACTAATCAATTCCAAAAAGGTCATTACTACTGCTCAGTATTTTTGATTTAAAGTAAAACAATGGTTGAAAATCTCTATGAATATTCTTAATTGTTAACTACAGATATTACCATACAATTTTTTTAACTTCACCTGAGTTGAGTTGAATATTGTTTCATCTTATTTTTAAAAAATAGACATTCTCATGAATTATTTTAATTTCTTTAATTCTTAGTGGCTGTATTGACATCAACATGATTATGTGGTTTGGGAATGTAATGTTGTTGCCACTTCTACACACTATGCACACTATTGACTACCGTGAGGCACACAGCCAGCCCAAGTTCAAAGATTCAGGAATGTCCAATTTGTTCAAAACTATTATGTCATGTTATTAAGGTAATAGTAACAAGAAAGGGTGGAGGATCTGGGACATTTTTATCATGAAATTTTTTTCATTAATTTTAGTAGATATTTTTAAATGTATTAATCTTTAAAGAGAAAAAATATACTTTTCACTGACAGTCTTCACAGCTATATGTTTGTGTATCTATTTTGTTTATTTCTACCGTATTTTTTGTTATTTCCTTCCTATAGGTTTTTTATTTGGGTTATGTTATTAATAGTTTACTAAGTTTTAACTTAGTTGCTTAGCTACTTAATTGCCAGTATTTTTCCTTTCTTATATATAAGCTTACTTAAATTCCCATATAATAACAATTTAGCATTATCTCATAAGGTTTGAGGAGTAATTATTTTAAAATATTTAACTGTAAATAATGTTCTAATTTTAAGTATAAGTCTTTTCTTATTTGATATGTTATTTTTCAGTGTGCATTAAATTTCAAAAATACATCTTTAAAAATTTTAACTTTTAAATATTGTTTTTGAACATATGGCATTATATTCAGAGAATGTGGATTAAATCACAGTGTACATGATTCTCAAAAATGTAATGTGGAACAAATTCAGACAAGCATAAAAATAATACATACCTATGATTCCATTGACAAAACATTCAAAAACAAGCAAGCGACACTGTTGCTTACTCTTGGGGAGTATATAATGACTAGGTGCTGTTGGAATGTTTTGAAAATGCTTCTAATATTTTCTTTCTTTATCTAGGGTATAGTGACAAGGTTGTTGGTGGTTTGTAGAAATTCATCAAGATATATATGCTTGTGATGTATGCACATTTTTGTATGTTTATTATATTTTGGTAATACGCTGAAAATTCTCAAAGAACTTGTTTAGGGCAATTAGAGCTGAGGAGAGAATTAGTAGAATAAAATATAAATATAATTATTTATGAGTCTGTAGCACAGAAATACAAAGAAGGAAAATTAGGAACAAGATGTTATAAGATATCGAAAAGAGAGTGAGAATTCTGCTGTTATACACGCCATTTCCTAAGGTGTTTTTGTCACTACTTTCATTAAGATTTGGAGTCTGTTTCCTCACTGCATGAATTTGGCATGGCCTTGGAGCATGCTTTGAATAACAGAATACGGCCAAAGTGACACTTTTTACTCAAGTCTAAAATTTGGAAAGCCTTGGGATCAAGTAGTCCCTAAGCTGCTGGTCGCTGCTAGGTTGCCTCATCACACTTCCACAGAATTCATCAGTAAGAAGACAACCAGACCAAACGGATTTAGATGGCTCATAACGGCAGGTAGATCAGGCAGCTTGAACACACAATTAATCTATATCCAGCTTTAGAAATCCAAGGTTAGGAAACCCCCACTCTCATATAAGGGTTGCTAAAAAACTTGCCCAAACTTTGTTCCAAAGGACACATTGTATTTATTACCTTGAAATATAAGGAAAGTCTTCTCTGATAGCCAAGTATTGTCTTGCTATATTTCCATATACAAATGTTCTTAAACTGGCCATAAACAGTTAACTATGTTGAAATGTGAGGGGTTCATGGAGAATTTTCTCTCACTATCAACTTCGACTGCTTCTACAATCATGTAAAAAGGACTAGCCTAGCATCTAGGGGATGAAAAGTCATGGAAAATTGGATCCATTCCATCTGAGGACTCACAAACGTGTAAACAAAGCTATCAGTTGAATTCAGCCGAAATTGCTAACTCACATATTGTGAATAAATAATAAACTAAGTTTTGGGATAATTAGTTATACATTAGATAACTGAAACAACAATGTTAAAATCATAAAAGAAAATATTTATGTTACAACAGGCCACTTTTAAGAATAGCTGTAGATTGTTTATACCAAATTATTATCAATAACCTCATTCTTCTAGGACAATTTTTGTAAAGACACTTTTCAGAGGCTCTTTGGGAATAAAAAATATATTCCTATAAATTAAACATTTTGCATTCTGATTAATTAATGGTTCTTATAACTAAAGAAAATCATTTTTATAGATACCACTATTTCTTTTTTCAATTTCTTTCCCTATATTTTAAGCCAGTAAGAAGTGGCATTAGAATATACTTACTAAGCTTTTGCAACAATACTTGTTCAAAAAAACTGAAGGAACAAAACAGCAGCAGACCCACAGAACCCAAGAATGGACTAACAATTACCAAAGGGACTGGGGAGGATGGGTGGGAAGGGAGGGCCAAGGGGGAAAAAGGGGCATTACAATTAGCAGACATAATGTAGGAGGCAGCATGGGGAGGGCTGGACAACTCAGAGAAGACAAGTAGTGATTCTATAACATCTTACTACGCTGATGGACAGTGACTGTAATGGGGTAGGTGGTGGGGACTTGATGATGGGGGAGTCTAGTAACCATAATGTTGCTCATGTAATTGTAGATTAATGATACCAAAATAAAAATAAATAAATAAATAAATAAATATTTGTTCATAGCACCTGCGCCTGTTTGATATGGACCTGGTGAGTTTAACAGTTCTTCTTTTGGTTTTGTTGTGGAACAAAGTGGGATACTTGTATCTTGTCATTATGTAGGTTTTTCTTTCATTCGTTCAACAACCATGCATTGTTCACAGTAATTTACACTAAGGTGAAAAGTGAATACCTGCAAGACTATTCTCTGCCCCTATGTTTTTCCCCTCCTGGCTGTTTCCCCCATCATTCTGTTCTCACTGCTAGCCTCCTTACTGTTCCTTTGTGACATAAGGTTGTCACTTTTTCCTGAAATGTTTTTCTTCAATATAACCATATGCCAGGCTTCCTTTTATCTTTCAGTTGTTTGTTCAAATACCATTAATCAGGAACCACTCCATCATTCCTTATTACACTTTCATGCCTTTTTCCCATAGCACTTTATCACCATTAACAATTTTTTTAAAGAGTTATGTGTTTTTTTTTTGCTTTTCTTTATTATCTTTCTTCCTATAAATAAGCTTCAAAAAGGCATGGGTTTTTGTATTGTTCACCATAACGTTCCTAATGCTTAGAACACTTCCTAGGAGAGAGCATGTGCTCAACACTGCTTGTTAAATGAATAAATACATGAAGGAGACCCTGATTTCTAAAAATAATCCCCAACACCATAGTGACCTCTAATAAATTTTATTTATCACATTGGCTAAAGGGTTCTGATTCATCTTTTCACTTACAAGCTGATGGAGCCTCCATTATCACACACATTGCTTGACAATGTGTCAAGGAAAAGGGAATTAAGCAAACCACACAGTAGTTCTTCAACTCTCCCACTCAGAAATAATAAACAGAAAATTCAGTCACATTTTCTTCGCCACAGACAGGAACATTGTTTCTACCATGTGCCAAAGGAAGACAGGCTGTGATAATGGCAGAGATGGTATTATTTTAGGATGGTTAGGGAAGGCTTCTGTGAGAGAATAACCTTTGAGCTGAGCTCTGATTTATTACTGGAGGCTGATAAGTCTCATGTTCTAAAACCTGATTTAGATCCAGTTCCATGTGATCTGTCAAAAATGCACAGAGCTATCCTCACTTCTTAGTGTTGCTGCATTAAATAAGATAATTCATATGGTGCACTCAACACTGTCTAGAAAAGTAAATGCTCAACATGGTATACATTATTAATATCATTTCATCATAATTGAATATCATTAATATTAAAAATCACTGCTATTTGAAATCATTTTGAATTAAATAGTAAATCTTTAAAAGAATGAAATATGAAAACATATTTAAAAGGAACAGATCAATGGTAAGTGGATTTTGTCATAAAAATGACCATCCATGGTCATTAGGGCCATCTCATAGGGGGGATTTTGAATCATGTTTTGTTGAAGCAGTGGCAACACACTTATTGACATCTAAGGTAGGTAGCTCTTGAAATCAGAGCAATGATGGGAGAGTATATGGATGAACCACGTGATTTCTCAAAAACTAAACAATGAAGCTCCGCCAGAAATAGAGTCATATTTGTATTCATAATTTATGTTTTTAACCATTCACTACCAATTGTTGCCTAATATATCAGCAGGAATGTCTTGCTCGGTAAAAATAGTTAATGATAGAGACCGAGAAGTTCAACAGTGTTACCCTCATTACTTTGAGGTGGATTATAAATTTTACAAAGATGGCCATGCATAGGTAAGTACTAATACGGAATGCTTTGAAGAAGATTAATATGGTAATATAATGATTATACATTTCCAAGGTGCTGACTTTACCAATGAAGAAGAAAAATCATTGACATTGGAATATAGGAGGAAATTACAGGAGGAAAAACCACTAAGATAACTGGAGAAAATTTTGAAGATGCATTTACAGTGGAGAAAGGTGATAAATTTACAGACAAAAGTAAATAAATAAAAGAAGTAAAACTATAACATTCTGTGTTTCCTACATTTTTCAACATCAATAAAGTTTAAGATAATTAGGCATGTTGGTTTAACACATACTACTCATTAATAGAATAATTACTATAGATTTCCACATAAGTGTGTATATCTTAATACTTGATTTATTATGAAGGACAGTATGTTGTTTAACTCATTGTTGTAAGTCATGAGATTTGCTAGAATTTATCTCTTAGAATTACTTAGAAAGCCTACTTAGAATTATATTGTACAAAAAAGAGTTAAGAAGATAGAGGAATAAGATCCAATATGGTTGCTTATAATCATGTGGTACCAATTAGCATCTCACTAACACTGATTATTAAGGAGCACCCTGTGACTTACATTTCCATTTTGATTTAACACATATTATCCAGTGTTTAGTTGTTCACGGGAATGAGAATTTATTTTGCCATTCACTGAGATCTCAGTTGTAGCTCTGATATTCCTGACTTATCTGAGCTTCTTCCACTGCAAGTTTAAGAAAAAACAATTACCATTCCTCAAGACACTAAATTACTTTTAGATGACAATTTTTAGTCCTTTCTCTGTCCTTGATCCTCTGACATTTTTTTCATGTCTCCTCATGTAGTGCACTTAAGCAGAGCTATTTTGATTAAATAACTCCCCAGAGAACTGAGATTATAATACAATAGTCTTCCAAACAGGTTATTCTTGAGTACATATTGCCATTATGCAGTGCAGATATAAAATCAGTATTTCATAAATGCATGTTTCCATGAAATCTGCCAAGTAGATGAATATCTCTTTCATTGTTCCTGACATCATTGAATTATAAATAATAAAGTAAAGCTCCAGTTGTTTATTTGCAATGGAATAGCTCTGAGAAAAATTTCAGTTATCAGTGATATAGTAACCTCTAGGAAAGTGAATTTAAAATTACAGTGAACACTATCTGAAATAATTTTCCTTAAATTGGGCAATTGCTCAGAATTGCCATAAATCAATTTTCAAATCCAATAGAGCTAAAATGAGTGGTAAATATAATCTTATTCACTTCATTTTTTAAATATTCTATCTGCTTCAGTGTTTTGGAGTTAAGATGGCATTAGATAGGAGAAGTAATTACTAATTAGCATGGTTTCACTAGGGCAGAGCCCTTCACTACTAGTCAGGTTCCCTTCTGAGAAATTGGTTTGTGCCTTTTAAAAACAGCTCCCAGGAAAAGTATTCTTTATGTCAAAAGTTCACTATCTACACACTTGGAACATTTCAAATATTAAAGTAAAACATGGGAAAATTTAATTGACTCTTCAGAACTTGACTTTTTGTAAAATAAAGCCCAAAATAGAATTTGTACCAGCTGTAATTAATTATTAATCTCCACTCTTCATGTAGTTGGCCTTTAAATAAATATCATTGTATGTTAACTCTGTGGCACATAAAAAGCCTATGAAGTCTGATTTCAGTACTCAAGTTCCTGCTCCATATAAGCTATCTTACTCAGCAGACCTTAAAAAAATTAAAAATTCTTGACAGGTTAAAAAGTAAGCAAAGCTACAAAGTTTCAGTTGAGAAAAATAGCTCTGGAGAGCTCTTGTATCACAATGTGACTATAATTAATGATATTGTACAGTATAATTGAAATTTGCTAAAAGGGCTGCTCTTAAGTGTTATCATCATACACACAAAAAGGAAAAGTAGTAACTGTGATGTGATAGATATATTAATTAGCTTTATGATGAATATGTTGTGGTGAATATTTTGCAATATATGTATATCAAATCATCAAGTACACCTTAAATATATGCATTTATTAATTGTGCATTATATTTCAATAAAGCTATACAAATTTTAAAATAAAAAAACTGTAGATGAGTGGCAAAGTACAAAAAAATACTTTTTTGAGGAACAAATCATTCAGAAACTAATTTGTAATATAATTTTCTCAAAATGTTTCCTTCTAAAATAAAAATGTCCACATGTCCTTTTTAGTTGATTAATTTGAACAAGGCATGGTTGTTAATTTTGAGGTATTTAGAACACTTTGATATGAAGTTAGGAATTTAGATTTGTTTATTTTATATCTCCTTTTATGGATTAGGGCTAATAATTATCAACCAAAGAGAATGATAGCAGAACTGTAGAGCTAGTCAAAGAAAATGGGTCCTCTCTACTATTTAGTCAATTAAAGCTAAGATTAATCTGGAGGTTTATTTTGACTGCTATTTTCTTTTACTTAAAACTAACAAGTTAATCATCATGGGAGATCTATATAGTTTTTTGCATAGAAGGATATGTTTATTAAATGATGCATTTCCGGATTTTTATCAATTTAGGAAGGCGAAAGGATGTGAGCATTTTAATTTTCCCACTGAATATATGCAAAGTGCATTCAACTAAGAACATTTGAAATGTATATGTGGTTTCGAGAATTTCCTGAGTTGTGATTCTATATTAACAATGAGAAAGATCAATAGTAAAGAGGAGAAAGTAGTTGCTTCAAGAATAAAATTCTTTTTTTTGGAAAAAAAATTAAAAGAAGAGGGTGCTGTATCCTGATTCATCTCCACTGACAGGACAATACCAAAATCAATTTGCTTCACTTTCACCAATCCTTCATAATTTTCCCTGTGGTCCCACAGCTATCACAGTCTCTTTTGACTTGACCAAACAAGAACATTGAAAAAGAACATTTACTGTATATCTAAATTAATGAAACCAGGGGAAGAAAAGGAAGCACTGTGCCTCTTGGGATATTTTTGCTCTCATAAAAGCCAGAGGTGCTCATGGGGTCAATAGCTCTGGTTATAACTTCCAAGCATTCAAGCAATAAGGAAAAAGAGTGCTACATTTTACTTGTACTTCTTAAAATTTTACTTTTTTTTTTACTATTCTATTTGTAGCACTCTTGAAAATACAATATATACAAAAAATCTTTTCTTTTGGCTGAATATAAAAATTCTGAATATTTTCACGTATCTAATCACTTTTCATTTTGCTGTTAGTTTTGTGAATATTGAAAATCTTGTACATGACAGTATGTTTTAAATATATTTCATACTTTTATCTTTAATATTAAACTGCTGTTCATTAAATTTTTTTCATACTAACATTGAAATATGTCAAGAAAAAACAAAAAGCAATTTGTAGAGATAACATTAAGATTTATGTAAGTTTGAGTTATTTATCATTTGGTATTTCCATTGTCATTGTTAATTCCATGTTACTTTAATCTTAGCCAAAATGGATAAATCATATCCAATAAAATTTTGTTCTTTCATATAAAATATAATGTAATTCATTAGTTTTATGGCAGAATTATTTTAATATACTAATATTGCAAATGGAGCGTGTTTAAAATTGTGGATATTTATTCCAAAGCTGTGATTTAATATTTTTATCTATTTGGATTGAAAAATCTGGACCTCCAAATTTTACTATAATTATATAAAGTTAAAAGTGAAAAATAAGATCAGACACGGTGTCTAAAGTTACTAAAATTTACCTAAGTATCTGTAACTCTGTATATATCTGAGATCAAATGTCATTTCTTAGTGAATAGAATTCAAAGATATTCAATGTGCTTATGAATATCATTTTGATAGTGTAATTGTTTTAGGCTTTTTTTTTCTCTCCATCTACCTTTTTTGATTCTGAATACATGGTATGTATTCAATTAATAAAGTTATATAAATTAATCCACTTCTCAGAATTAGTATCCCAAAAATGGCATTTACTAGCTCCTGACACAATCAGGATCTTTCCTTATAAATGAATATTCCTATATCAAAAATATTATGCAAAAAAGCCCAAGTTTTACAGTATTATCAGTTATTGTCATTATTATGAAAGTGCTATATTATTTATGCATTATACTTAAAAATTAAGATATTTTGTTTCGTATTCTGCCCACCTGTATGCATGCTTTATACTCTTACTTGTAAGAGATACTTGTGTTTTTGTTTTACATTTGACCACAGTTATATATTCCATTTTACAGTTCTTTTGCCTGGCATACTAATCTTTCAGTATTAAGTCTACTTACTGATCAAGTTGGCTCTTACCCATTGTGAGACATCCTGATCTGCCTCAGTACAGCAGAATTTTCTCCTCCAGTACACGTAACTATTGACATGCCCTACTGCTTTCCAGTTTTGGGTAAATTTTGGCACAGTGAGTTGAAGATTAGCAAAATATGCCACTTTGTTATACTGAATATTTTGAGCAACAGGTAGTTAAAAAAGCAGTAAGTTAAGGAAGAGACTTTCTTCAAACTCTCTTTATCTGCCTAAAGACAAAAGGAATTCAGTTGTCATAAATCTCCTCCTTGAAGTTTCATCGCCCAGGAAATATTGACTCCTGTCATGGAAGAGGAAACTAGAAGTAGACACCACACAAACCATCTGCCATCTGTTCTTCCAAGGTCCCTTCATCTTTCCAAAAAATTATTTACTCTCCCCTAACTCTCCCCTACAACCCCCCTCTTCCTTCCCTATTAAAATGGCATTTAAAGCTGAATTCTAAAGCAACCTCTTTGAATTACTCATTTTTCCTTGGTTATTTCCCATGTACAGAGAGTTATACATGTTAATAAAATCCTGTTTATATATTTTTTATTAGTCTCAGCTAAGAACTCAGAAAGTAGAGGGAAAAGTATTTTTCCTTCCCTACAACATCTATGTGTGAGATTGTTATATCCCTTGATCTAATACTCTATATGGCCAGAGATTTCTGGGATTATCTCCAAGGAAATATATAAAAAACAAACCTGTTTTCTTATTTTTTAATAATAACAATAATAATTCTTAAATTCAATTTAAAATATCATTTAAAAATATCTAAGCTATGAAATACTTAGGGATAAATCTGGTAAAAGAGGTTTATAAAGGTGCATGAACTATACACAGAAAACTATAAAACGTCACTAAGAAAATTAAAATAAATTTACGAAACAGCTTTTTCACTGAGTGAAAGATTAAATTTTGTTAAGGTATAAATTCTCCCAGACTTATCTATAGATTTCCCAATCAAAATCCCAACAGGCATTTTTGTAAAATTGAAAATATGATGGTAAAATTCAAAATCAGCCAAAATACAGAAGTGATCTCTAAAATAATCAAAAGGACTTTGAAATAGAATGAAGTTGGAAGTCTAATACAACCTATTTTAGACATATTATAAAGCTACAGTAATCAAGACAGTGTGATACTGATGTCAAGATAAAAAAGTAGATCAATAGAACAGGTTATTCAGCAATAGACCTACAAATTCCTATTTCAGATTTTCTTTAAAAAAAACCTTTGACAATTGATTTTTATCAAAGGTAAAACAGAAATTCATTAAGCAAGGCTAATCTTTTCAACAAATAATGTTCAAACATTTGGATAATCATTTTCAAAATTATGAACTTCAATCCGTTTCACACAATATACAAAATTAACTCAAAAATTAATCATAGACCTACTTGCAAAACCTAAAGCTATAAAACTTCTAAGAAAACACAGGAGAAAATCTCTGTTATCTTTGATTATGGAAAGATGGCTATGACACCAAAAACACAATTCATTTAAGAAAAAAAGAGACACTTCCGGGAAGATGGCAGCATGAGCAGGGTGGCAGAAATCTCCTTCCAAAACTATACATATCTATGAAAATACAGCAAATACAACTATTCCTAAAAGAGAGGCCAGAGTACACAGGAAAGCGCACAGTATGCAGCTGCACCTGAGAGGACACGGCACCCCATGAGGTGGGTAAGATACGGAGCCACAACCCAGAGGGACCTGAGCACTCACCCACACCAGCGCACTGGTGGGAGGACAGGATTCAGAGCCAGGAGAAAGTGGAAGTACACCCCGCGAAATAACCAGCCCCGGTGATCTGCGCAGGCAGAGCTGACACACATAGCGTGGTGTAACAGAAATTGGAGGGACAGAGGGGCAGGATCTGAATGGGGAACATGCCAGGATGCTTGAAGACGGCTCCCGGGAAGGAAAAAAAGAAAAGAAAAGCGCGTGCATTTTTCAGCAGTCTTAAAGAGACAGGAGCCCAGCAGAGGAGCCAGATCACCCCAGCACACTCAGCACAGAAGGCTGGGAGTACTGGGGAATTTGAGACCCCTTAGCTGGTGACTGGAAAAGGGTGGCTGCACTTAAACTTCCCACAAAGATCAACAGCATCCCATTCGTTCCCACCCTGGCCAGAGCTATAAAGCACCCAGGGGAGCGGCACAGCCATGACTGTGGAATAGTGGGGCAACACTGCCACCTACAGCATCACCACAGAATCTACTCCTGGTGGGCGTTTTTTTTGTGTTGTTTTGTTTTTTTGTTTTGTTTTGTTTTCTGTTTTTTCTTCTCCTTCTTTTTTCTTTTCTTTTCTTTCTTTTTTCTTTCTTTCTCTGTCTTTTTTTTCTTTTTCTTTTTAAAGTCTTAAAGAGCCCAGCTGACATACGTGGCAACTACCAGTGACCACTTCTATAGCCATGAAAAGACAAAGGAATATGGATGGTCCAGACTAAGATCAACCAGACAACCCCAGAGAGGGAGCCTGAAGGGATGGAATTTCAGTCTTCCTGAAAAAGAATTCAGAATAAAAGTCATAATTATGATGATGGATCTACAGAGAAATATACAAGAGATGATGGAGGAAGTGAGGGATATGAGAAAAGACAATGCAGAAATCAGACAAGCGATCAACGGGCTTAACAGCAGACTGGATGAGATGCAAGAAACTGTTAATGGAATAGAAATCAGAGAACAGGAATACAGAGAAACTGAGGCAGAGAGAGATAAAAGGATCTCTAGGAATGAAAGAATACTAAGAGAACTGTGTTACCAATCCAAATGGAACAATGCTCACATTATAGGAGTGCCAGAGGAAGAAGAGAGAGAAAAAGGGATAGAAAGTGTCTCTGAAGAAAAAACTGCTGAAAAATTTCCCACGCTGGGGAAAGAAATAGTCTCGCAGTCCACGGAAGCCCACAGATCTCCCAACACAAGGGACCCAAGGAAGACAACACCAAGACACCTAATAATTAAAATGGCAAATATCAAAGATAAAGACAGAGTATTAAAGGCAGCTAGAGAGAGAAAAAAGATCACTTACAAAGGAAAACTCATCAGACTTCTCAACAGAAACCTTACAGGCCAGTAGAGAATGGCATGATATATTTAACATTATGAAACAGAAGGGCCTCGAACCAAGAATACTGTATCCAGCATTATTATCACTTAAATATGACAGAGGGATTAAACAATTTCCAGACAAACGAAAGTTGAGAGAGTTTGCCTCTCATAAACCACCACTACAGGATATCTTAAACGACTGCTTTAGAGGGAAGCACCCCTAAGGCTAAAAAGATGTCACCAGAGAAAATAAAATCACAGCAAAGAAAGCAGACCATCCAAATACTCACTAAAGACAAAGAATAAAACACCTAGTATATAAAGAATGGAGGAGGAAGAATAAGAAGGGAGAGAAATAAAGAAATATCAGCCAGTGGTTACAATAACTTAACAAGAAAGTTAAGTTAGATTGTTAGATAGTAAAGAAGCAACACTTGAACATTTGGTAACCACGAATCTAAAGCCAGTAATGGCAATAAGTACATATCTATCAATAATCACCCTAAATGTAAATGGACTGAATGCACCAATCAAAAGACACAGAGTAACAGAATGCATAAAAAAGCGAGACCCATCTATATGCTGCTTACAAGAGACTCACCTCAAACCCAAAGATATACACAGATTAAAAGTGAAGGGATGGAAAAAGATATTTCATGCAAACAACAAAGAGAAAAAAGCAGGTGTTGCAGTACTTGTATCAGACAAAATAGACTTCAAAACGAAGAAAGTAGCAAGAAATAAAGAAGGGCATTACATAATGATAAAGGGGTCAGTCCAACAAGAAGGTATAACCATTATAAATATATATGCACCCAACACAGGAGTGCCAGCATTTGTGAATCAAATATTAACAGAATTAAAGGAGGAAACAGACAGCAATGCATTCATTTTAGGACACTTCAAGACCCCACTCACTCCAAAGGACAGATCAACCAGACAGAGAATAAGTAAAGACATAGAGGCACTGAACAACACACTAGAACAGATGGACCTAACAGACATCTACAGAACTCTACACCAAAAAGCAACAGGATACACATTATTCTCAAGTGCACATGGAACATTTTGCAGAATAGACCACATACTAGGCCACAAAAAGAAACTCAGTAATTTCAAAAATATTGAAATCCTACCAACCAACTTCTCAGATCACAGAGGTATAAAAGTAGAAATAAATTTTAGAAAGAAATCAAAAAGGCTAACAAATGCATGGAGACGTAACAACATTTTCCTAATTAATCAATGGGTTAACGATCAAATCAAAACAGAAATCAAAGAATATATGGAGACTAATGACAACAACAACACAAAGCCACAAATTCTGTGGGACACAGCAAAGGCAGTTCTAAGGAAAGTATATTGCAATCCAGGCCTATTTAAAGAAGGAAGAACATTCCCAAATGAATAGTCTAAAGACACAATTACTGAAATTGGAAAAAGAAGAACAAATGAGGCCCAAAGTCACAAGAAAGAGGGACATGATAAAGATCAGAGAAGAAATAAATAAAATTGAGAAGAATAAAACAATAGAAAAAAATCAGTGAAACCAAGAGCTGGTTCCTTGAAGAAATAAACAAAATAGATAAACCCCTAGCCAGACTTATTAAGAGAAAAAGAAAATCTACACACATAAATAGAATCAGAAAGGGGAAAGGAAAAATCATGACGGACCCCAGAGAAATACAAACAATTATAAGAGAATATTATGAGAATCTATATGCTAACAAGCTGGAAAACCTAGAAGAAATGGACAACTTCTTAGAAAAATACAACCTTCCAATACTGACCAAGCAAGAATCAGAAAAAATAAACAGACCAATCAACAGCAACAAAATGGATTAGGTAATCAAAAAACTACCCAAGAACAAAACCCCCAGACAAGATGGATTCACCTCTGAATTCTACCAGACATATGGAGAAGAGATAACACCCATTCTCCTTAAAGTTTTCCAAAATTACAAGAGGAGGGAATACTTCCAAACTCATTCTATGAAGCCAGCATCACTCTAATACCAAAACCGGGTAAAGACCTCACCAAAAAAGAAAACTACAGACCGATATCCCCGATGAACGTAGATGCAAAAATACTCAAAATATTAGCAAACTGAATTCAAAAATACATCAAAGGATCATACACTATGATAAAGTGGGATTCATCCCAGGGATGCAAGGAAGGAACAACATTCGAAAATCCATCAACATCATCCACCACATCAACAAAAAGGAGAACAAAAACCACATGATCATCTCCATAGATGCTGAAAAAGCATTTGACAAAATACAGCATCCATTCATGATTAAAACTCTCAGTAAAATCGGTATGGAGGGCAAGTACCTCAACATCATAAAGGCTATATATGACAAACCCACAGCTAACATCATTCTTAACAGCAAGAAGCTGAAAGCTTTCCATCTAAGATCGAGAACAAGACAGGGATGCCCACTCTCTCCACTGTTATTCAGCATAGTACTGGAGGTCCTAGCCACAGCAATCAGACTAAACAAAGACATACAAGGCATCCAGATTGGTAAAGAAGAAGTCAAATTGTCACTATTTGCAGATGACATGATACTGTACATAAAAAACCCTAAAGATTCTATTCCAAAACTACTAGAACTAATATCTGAATTCAGCAAAGTTGCAGGATACAAAATTAACACACAGAAATCTGTTGCTTTCCTATACACTAATGATGAACTAACAGAAAGAGAAATCAGAAAAACAATTTCATTCACATTGCATCAAAAAGAATAAAATACCTAGGAATAAACCTACCGAAGGAAGTGAAAGACCTGTACTCTGAAAACTACAAGACACTCCTAAGAGAAATTAAAGAGGACACTAACAAATGGAAATGCATCCCATGCTCTTGGCTAGGAAGAATAAATATTGTCAAAATGGGTATACTACCTAAAGCAATCTACAGATTCAATGCAATCCCTATCAAACTACCAACAGCTTTCTTCAATGAACTGGAACAAATAATTCTAAAATTCATATGGAACCACAAAAGACCCCAAATAGCCAAATCAATCCTGAGAAGGAGGAATAAAACAGGGGGAATTACACTCCCTGACTTCAAGCTCTACTACAGAGCCACAGTAATCAAGACAATTTGGTATTGGCACAAAAACAGACCCACAGACCAGTGGAACAGAATAGAAAATCCAAACATTAACCCAAACATATACAGTCAATTAATATTTGATAAAAGTGCCTTGGATATACAATGGGGAGATGACAGCCTCTTCAGCAGCTGGTGTTGGAAAAACTGGACAGCTACATGTAAGAGAATGAAACTGGACTACTGTCTAGCCCCATACACAAAGGTAAACTCAAGGTGGGTCAAAGACTTGAATGTAAGTCATGAAACCATAAAACTCTTAGAAAAAAACATAGGCAAAAAGCTCTTGGACATAAACATGAGTAACTTCTTCATGAACATATCTCCCCGGGCAAGGGAAACAAAAGCAAAAATGAACAAGTGGGACTATATCAAGCTGAAAATCTTCTGTACAGCAAAGGACACCATCAGTAGAACAAAAAGACATCCTACAGCATGGGAGAATATATTCATAAATGCGTATCCCATAAGGGGTTGACATCCAAAATATATAAAGAACTCACGCACCTTAACAAACAAAAAGCAAATAATCCAATTAAGAAATGGGCAGAGGACATGGATAGACACTTCTCCAAAGAAGAAATTCAGATGGCCAACAGGCACATGAGAAGATGCTCCACATCGCTAATCATCAGAGAAATGCAGATTAAAACCACAATGAGATATCACCTCACACCAGTGAGAATGGCCCACATCCAATACACAAACAACAATAAATGTTGGTGAGTATGTGGAGAAAAGGGAACCCTCCTACACTTTTGATGGGAGTGCAAATTAGTTCAACCATTGTGGAAAGCAGTTTGGATGTTCCTCAAAAAACTGAAAATAGGAATACCATTTGACCCAGGAATTCCACTCCTTGGAATTTACCCTAAGACTACAGGAGTTCAGTTTGAAAAAGACATATGCACCCTTCTGTGTATCGCAGCACTATTTACAATAGCCAAGAAATGGAAGCAACCTAAGTGTCCATCAGTAGATGAATGGATAAAGATGTGTTACATATATACAATGGAATATTATTCAGCCATAAGAAGAAGACAAATCCTCCCATTTGCAACAACATGGATGGAGCTGGAGGGTATTATGCTCAGTGAAATAAGCCAAGCCGAAAAAGACAAGTATCAAATGATTTCACTCATATGTGGAGTGTAAGCACAAAGAAGAAAACTGAAGGAACAAAGCAGCAGCAGACTCACAGAATACAAGAACGGACTAGTAGTTACCAAAGGGAAAGGGACTGGGGAAGATGGGTGAGAAGGGAGGGATAAGAGGGAAAAGGGGGCATTACGATTAGCAGATGTAATGTTGGGTGGGGCATGGGGAGGGCTGTACAACTCAGAGAAGACAAGTCGTGATTCTATAGCATCTCACTATGCTGATGGACAGTGACTGTAATGGCGTTGGTGGGGGGGACCTGATGAAGGGGGTATTTTAATAACCCTAATATTGCACATGTTATTGTAGAATAATGATACCAAAATAAATTATAAGAAAAAGATAGCCCCACCCTTAAAATAACCTAACTCTAACATTGACTTGTATCCTATTTTTAAACTTAGCAATATGTGATATGTTTCTTTTCAAATCACTGCATATTATACTGTAAATATTTTATTTCCTAAATTGGAATCAAGTTTTTCTGATGTATAGAATATTCAGCCAACACGGAGAAATAAAGATTCTCTCATACTCCCCCCCCAAAAAAAGAAAGAGAAATTAAGAATGTCTGCTCTTTGAAAGGCATGTTATGATAATTAAAATGCCAACCACTAACTCAGAGAGAATTTTTACAAAGCATATATTAGATAAATAAGTTGTATCTAGAATGTACAAAAATTTTAACACTGAACAACAGAAACCCAATTAAAAAGTCAACATATTTAATGTTAAATAATTAAACAGAAATTTTACCAAAGAAAATCTCTTGTGTATTGGTTCCAGTTTAGTCTAGGAAGCAGGGCACTATACTCAGGATATTTCTGTTGGTTTTAAGTATTTTTCTGTCATTTATATCTAAAAATTTAAATATAATTCTACTTCTTGTTAGAATGTGTAAATGGAAGATGAGACCAATCTTCAAATGCATAACTCAGTTAAAAAAAAAACAGATTCATTAGTTAATGAGTGCTTATTAAATTTTTAATTTAATATAAAATGTAATTCTTGTAGACATTTTTGGGGTCCACGGGGAAAACTTTGTTTTCTTGAAATAATACACCACCACATTTAAATTAGTTCATATAATTATTCCTCATTCACTTTATTGTCTTCATAAGCAGGTTTATGCTGCAGTAGCCAAACATAAAGTATATGACAAAGTTACTAAGTGGGAATTATTTGTTGCTCAAAACTGAATATTTGATCAAAAGCCTTTTAAATTGAATCTGAGTTTTTGATTCCTGTTGTTCCCTTTCTTCATCAATTTTGTTTGATTAAATTTTAGTTATTAAGGAGCACAAAATGCTAAATGGTTCCCAGTTTTTTATTTAGCACAGACCTTAAACTTTCGGGAGTAGTTGTATTTTTCTTCGTGATATGATCATGTCGATGCTATTTGTCACGGACCAAAACTAGACAGCTTAGTATTTTAAAGCCAGCCCTTTCTATCAATCATTGCTGAAAGAACAATGACATTAGCACTACAGGCTTCACATTTTTGATTATTCTTAAAGTTAAGACTCCAAAAATTCAGTGTGATAACATGACCTTATTTCACCAATCAAAGATTGAAGAAGGGAGGTTAACACTTTTATCAACTCACCAAACAAATCTAAGGCATAGCCAAACTACATATATAGCACTTCAATATTCTGTTTTACAAATATATTCAAATATATTTTGGGATTGGAAAACTATTATTACAGTTTGAATTATATTTAATTTTCTTTTTAAATAAGTTACTTTTCTCTATATGATGGAAAAATAAGACAGTATCATCATGCTATTTTGTTTTGATTGGTGTAAGATACTTAAGTTTAATCACACAAAATTAAATTTTATAACTCTAAGTCATGTTCACTGAAAACATTTCAGAATGGAATCCTTCACTATTTAGTAATTTTAGAGTAAATACATTTATCACTTTCACAATTACTTCTGAATTAAGTAAGCATACAAGGAATAATTAAATACTTGCCATATAGTAAATACATTAATCTAGTTTGTGTTGCATTTTTATTTAACAAATGTAATCTCATTTAGTGCTCAAATATTGTTTTCCAATTCTACCTTAAGGAAATAAAAGAAATCTACATTGCATGAAACAAATTAAAGATTCACATACCATGTGCAATTTTAGAAGCCAGACAATTTTCTCTGGTGACAGGGAATAAAGAAATTAACAGAAATGCTGTCTTTCCAAAGTAAAAGAAGGAAGTTTGTGGTATCTGAATCACAGGTATGCTCTCTCCAACTTAAAAATGAATCTAACTTGTCTATAAATACTGACTTAGTGATTAACAAATGAAGCTAAAATATTCCTCCAAATAGCAACTTATTTGTCATATTGCTTACATATTGACACTTGCCAAATAAGACATTCATATGTGAGAACTAATTCAATGTTCTCTGTAGAGTTAGTTGTATATCCAGTCATAGACGTTTAAGTTCTGGTTTCCCATCAACACTTAATTGTTCAATTCACATGATTCTGCTGGTAAAAATAACTAATTTTATAAACTGAGGGATTGGAAGGGAGAGGTTGAGAATGGAAGACGTCTTTTTTTATCTTTTCCTAATGCAATAAAATTCAGTATTCTGGGACATATGGATTTCCTATTTATATATAGATAGTGTTAAGTGAAAGTAAGTATAACCTGTCTTTATCAATTTAATTTAGTTGTATTCACTATACATGATTGATCATAGAGAAAAGTATCTATTTGGGGGTTGATCTATATGAAATGTAAAAAAAAAGCATCCTGAGACATACATTAAGTAGATTCCATTAGTGACCTGTCCTGATCTCATGCCCATTAAACCTTTGTAAAATATTTACAATGTTCTAGTATCTGACAAGGCCATTATAACTTAATTTAGTATGCAATATTTTTGAAAATACATACAACTTTTATTATTTTCAGGAATTAAAAGTCATTCATAGAAGTGGTTTACATAAAACAAGTTTAATTAAGTAATTTGTTCATTCCCCTGTGACAGTCTTCAGACATGATTGAAGACACGGGCTGAATAAGCATCAACATTTTTAATAATTTCAACATGTTTTGCTAAATCCAAAAAAAAAACCCAGTTGTAATTGAGAAAGACATATGATGAATGTCTCTGCCACATAACTGTTATTGCAATATTATATTAAAAATGAAGTACATACTTGATGAGTGACTCTAGGTAGCCACACTTCATACTTACAAACCAGAGTCAAAATAAAAGCAAAAATTCTCCAGTTGTGTAAGCACTGATTACTTTGGGCTTCTCATAAAAGGCAGCTGATTTCACAAAGACTAATTATTTCTTCAGGCACAAATTAAATGCGTATTGGAGAAAAAGCTTTTACCAAAGAAAACTTCTTTCAATAATATCTTCACATATTGTAATATTTCCCAATACCATTTATTGAAGAGACTTTGTCTTTTCCCCATTGTATACTCTAAGTGAAATGAGCAGAGAAAGGCAAATACCATATGATTTCACTTTTATGTGTCACCTAAAGAATAAAACAAATGAGCAAAACAGAAATTGAGACTGAAATACAGAGAACAAACTGGTGGTTGCCTTAGGGAAGGGGGTATAAAGGATGGGTGAGGGAGGTAAAGAGCTACAGTCTTCTGATTATAAAATAAGTAAATCAAGGGGATGAAAAATAACACTATAGGGAATATAGTCAATAATACTGTGACATCTTTGTATTGTGACAGATGGTAACTACGCTTATCATAGTGAGCATTTAGTAATGTATATAATTGTTAAATCACTATATTGTACCCCTGAAGCCAATATATATAATATTGTATATCAACTATACTTCAATTAAAAATAAATAAATGTGAGGGAATAAGATAGACTTATTTTAAGTGTGAAGTAGGTTAATAAATAGTTATACAATTAAAAAATAAATGGATATTTATACAAAAGCTCTTTCTAGTCTCATGTCACTTGTTCTTAAAGCTGGTAGCCTCCTACATAATAATATTTTGGAAAGTACTAAAAGACTATCCCTTTTATCTTATGTATTCCCCCCCCACACACAATTTATCATTTTCCACAATTGTGTCAGGATTTATGCTTTTTAAAAGTTCTCTAATATGTTTTACCCAATTTTTAGAAAAATAATTACATATTAATCCTAGAAAAATATATTAAGCATGAATGAGTTTGTCAGTTTGTTGGGAGAGACTGGGTGAAAGCAAACAAGGTGGATCAAATTGACATGTTGCAAGGGGGAAACTGGATACTTGTAGCCTACACTTCCAAACTGGCTTAAATTTTCACTGCACTTAGCAAGTTTGTTTCCAAAAAATTGAGTATTATACTCTATTTCTTTTGAATTTATGATTTTCAGTACTGAAAAATGCTTTTTAATATAATAATATTAATAATCTTGCTCTAAAGCACATACTTCAAAATTTCTCCCTAGATGATGGAAGATCTTACATGCATAAAATAACTTAGATGAAAGGAATACTATACTAACGTGACTTTTATAAATATTAACAAAACTATTGAGTAATACACTTGACTACTGACTATACACTTCTGTGTACCAGCCACTGGGCAAAGCTTTTTGCATATATTATCTGTTTTGATTCTTCCCACAGTTCTATGACATGAAGAGTTTTATCACCATGTTCTATATTTGGAATCTGAGTCAGAAAGACCTTTGGCTAAAGTCATACAATTAGTAAATTAAAAAGCAGAGATTTTTACCTAGGTCTAATTAGCTAGAACATCTATATTTTAAAGTCTCTTTTAAACATAAATTCTTTTCATGTTTCAACAAATCCAAACTTTTGCTTTTGCATAACTTGATATAAGTTCCTTTATTTCTGAAAAACTAAATTAGAAAATAAGTATAATGAGTATGATGAACTTGTCTAAAGGCATTGAAGTTATAGACTTTATGAAATACTCTTTTCTTTAAAATGTTCTAGAAATTTTAATTTCAAAGTTAAAACAAAGAAGTATAAAAATAAGGATCAATATTCTAGGGATATTCATAGATACATCTATATAATATATTAATTAACACTCTAATGTTATTAAATAAATACCGTGTTTATATAGAGATAAATTTACATATCAAATACTATAATATGAATCTCATTATGATGCAAAAACATGCAGTCATGGATGGAAGGGAAGCTACAAATGACATTTTTCAAATATAACTGGAATTGTAACTACCAGATTCTATGTGCATACATTACATCATACGGCACACTGAAGTCATGGAAAATTTTCTAAGCCAAAGCCAGAGTAGACTTTTATTAATTATGTTACCTTATGCACAATGTTGATACAGGATGAATGAGGGAAAAAAATGGTTCCTATTTTAGTCATGTAATAGATATGATATAACTATTTGTAAGCAAATGCTAAAGGATTAACACAAACTCATTATTAGAATAAGATGAATAATGGTATAGGTTTCCATTCAGCATAACATTGCATATTCATAAGACTTTCTAACCATAATTATCTCTAAACTCATTTTGTTTCCCTTGTGTTTTTTGGATCTATTTCCCAGTTGCCATAATTGACAGGAGATATCCCTATATCTACATTTTCTTTAAAATTAGAATACATATGTGTTTACCATACTTGAGGTTCCTTTTCACTATTTTGTCATTCAAGCTTTACTCTTCCATTTAGGTACAATTTAAGTCCATTTCTTTGGAGACTTTGGCAGGGATCATTTGAATGTTGCATAATTTAACAAAAAGCTTTTTTTAAAGTGAGAGCATTAAGTTAAATTTATTTATGGAGCAATTACAGTATACCAGATATTCTTTGAAGCATGGGGGCTACCAAGATAAAATGATAAATATAGTCACTGACTCATGGATATAGAGGGGCCAATAGTCAAGAAAATAAATATTTAAAGTGCATGCTAAATTCTATTGAGAACATAGATGAAGTAATGAGCCAAACACTATTAGGAGATTGAAAGTTGAAGTAGCAAACATCTTTAAGCTAAAGTCAGAGGGAAAGTCTCCTTTAAAGAATGATTTTTACCTGAGATATGAGGGATGAGTGTCATCAACATGAAGAAACATTTTTTCTTTTGACAATACCAAATTTGCATATGAAAATGCCATGACTATGAATATTTAAATTACTTTTTTTTTTACCTATTTTTAAATTTTTTGTAGAATTTTTTATCCTGGAGGACAATGAAAAACACCTATTATATAATTTAGTTTTTACAGTGTCTTTATACGATAATATGATTTATTTTTCTTTGACAGGTTTAAAATTAATTACCCCAATTTCAAACTGAGAATGGATTTCCTATAAATGTTTATGCTCACTATCATATATAAGCATCCAAGAGCATACTAGACAATATAAGCAAAGCTTAGTGGTTTTTGGTTATAATGTATTTTTAAAGTTCTGGAAATTCAAATCAATATACCATATATGAGTACAGTAAAACTTCATGAGATCTAGTACTATATGCAACCAGATATATTTTAATAGTGAAGTAATAAATATAGGCTGACCAAAATTCTAAGAGTTACTGAATCACATTCTATTGATCTTTAAAGCATTTTGAATCAATTAATGATTCTGATTTAATTTTCTCTTGCACTGATTACTGTGATTGGGCATTAGATTAGCATTCCAGAGAAAAATAACACATAAGATTAGGTTTGAGCAACAATATTCTATATTTTATATGCTTGTTTTTTTCTTATTGATTTATTGGATGGTGTTGCCTTGATCTTAGATAAAATTCAGTTATTCCTGGGCCCTTGAGATATCCCCATCAAATATAACCCTATGTTTTCATAACTATAAAAATTATCATTGGGTTTCTTTTAGTCCTTCATTGTTTATTTCCTTTGATGTCCATATCTATTTATGATCCTTTCCTATTGTATATATTTTGTCAGGTATCTCAAATTCTGTTTTGAAATCTGGCAAAAGAAAAATGTAGGAATGAAAGAACATAAAGCAAGTGAGAAAGGAAGAAAATTAGGAACATAGTTTATTACTTAGTTCATTATCAAAGAGAGAACAATTTCATACAAATGCTTAGGCTCTCTATCAAATATAACCATGCAAGTGGAGGAACTAGACAATGTACAAAAGTCAAGTGAAACAACAAACAACAGAAACAGTTTCCCATCAGTTCAGTTAACCTGGGTTTCAGATACATTCTTTAACATATATTAGGGTAAATTTATTATATAGAAAATCACAGAACAAAAAGTACAAATGACTGCTATACAAAATTATATGAATAATGTTACTCACAGAATAGTGAGTAAAAGAAGACAGACCCAAAAGGGCACACGTGGTATGAGTTCATTATATGAAATTCAAAACCATCAAAAAATAAATCTATAATGCTAGCTATCAGATGATTTTTTCCTGGAAAGGGCCATGCATCAGCTTGTTGAGATGTTTAATAAAATTATTTTTTTGATTTATGTGATGGTAGAAGTTTTTAGACATGATTCAAACAGTATATGAATTCATTTGTACATTTTACTATACTAAGGATTACTTCAGCAGTACAATAAAATAAAAAGTAGATACTATAAAAATTATATTCCATATAATGTTAAACATATGTGATATGTATGTATATATAATTTGAAATGTATATTAAATATAAAACTTCATGAAACAATGAAACTTTTCAAAGATGACACAAGAAGAAATAGAAAACATGAATATTCTGAAGTACTAAAGAAATAAGTATCAATGACCAAGGGATTCCTCAAATATAAAACTGGCACAGATAGATTTACTAAGTGAGTACATATATACTTTAAATTAATAATTCCAAACATAACGTTTCTTCCCAATTTGAACAATGTGTACACTTTCTCCCAAATCATTTAAAATTTAGCACACCTTGTTTCAGAACTGTACAAGAAATGGAAATTGTACAGCAGTTTCCTTCATGAACATGGAATAAAAAATTATGAACTTATTAAGAAACCAACAAAGTAAGTCCAATAAAAATATGATACATATATAAATACTTTCACAATCAAGTTAGGTCTATATCAAATGTTTACTGTTATTTTAACTTTAGAAAATCAATGTATGAAGTTCATCAAATTAATAATAAAGAAATTTCATATGATAATCTCAATAGATGCAGAATAAGTGTTTGATGAAGTTCAACATCCATTCTTGAAAAAACGTGTTGTTGCAAACCAGTAACAGAAAGGGACTTTTTGAAAGATGGAGATGTGTTAGTAGGGGTAGGTTAAGTGCTTTAGCAAACAACCCCGAAATTTATCACAAAATACATTTTTTCTTGCTTATATAATATTTCAGTGTATAGTTCCTTACTAAGGGACTCCTCTTGGAGGGTATTAAAATAGTGATTTAGGAACCAAGGTCTCTTCTATTTTCTTTCTCAAATACAGCCTATTGCCTCTACTTTCAAGTGCTAGAGTTGGAAACAAGGTTTTGCAGCTCTTTAATGCATTAAGCCTCAGAGAGGAGCATATCACTTACTTCTGTAACCATCTGGACCAAAGTCAGCTACCCCCAACTTCATGTGAAACTGGTAAGTGTATAAAGCTCTGGGCCCAGTTAAAATAGAGGGTAGCAATTTCAGGTACAAAGTAGATCTACAACATAAAAAGAGAAAATATCCTTATTTATAAAATATTTAAACTTTCCTTTTGATATACAAACTAGACATGGGCATCTGCCATCAACATTTCCATTTAACATTGGGTTGGAAGTACTAAACATGGAAGTAAGTCACGATAATGAAATATAGGTATAAGACCTGGACAGGAAGGAATACGCAGTTATTTATTCACAGATGAAAAAAATCACTAAACTGAATTTAAGTTTCAATATAATCCCAAAGAAAAAATATTCTTGTGTGGAAATTGGCAATTTAGTTTTTGAAAATCGATAGTCAAGAATAGCAAAGACAGTACTGAAGTGAGGAAAACTGGGGTGAAAGATTCATGTAATAGATACAAAGACTTATTGTAAGCTATAAAATGTAAGGTGGCATGATATTGGAGCTGAAAGAGAAATACCAATGGAGTAAAACAACCCAGAAAACCAACCATAAATGCATCGTCTTTGAATGGCAAGAAAGGTCACACTGTAGAAAAGTGGAGAAATAATACTATTTTCAATAATTTGTAGGTCATTTATATACTCATTTGATACCACTACTTTACACCATAAACAAACAAGTAAAACATTAAGCATATACAATATTTTACTAGAACAGTTAATAGCTCTGAATAGCCTATCTATCCTGTAACCAAAGGCAACAAAATTGACAGAAGTTGAATAAACACTATTTCTAAATCAAGTCTTTACAAACTTCAAAGACTTAAAGAGACCATGTTTCCTAATCAAAATCCAAATAAATATAGAATTGTCCTATTATGAGTTATGTTTCTGGGCCCTTTATTTGTTAAAATCACATATCTTCTTATATTATAAATTCAATTATAAAGAAGAATCACTAAAATATATTTCTGCAAATGGAGCTTGGGAAAAGCTGATTTTATAATGAAAATGATAAGAATGATAATAGAATGCTACTTTGGTTTGGGAACAAATTGGAAAAACAAATTTACCATGATCCTGAAACAGAATAGAGACATTAAAAAAAAATGATAATGGGAAGTACCAAGTGTTAAAACATAACAAAATGGTTTCCTTGGAGGTTCCAAGGGAATGGTGTTGGAGAATAAGGCAGATCAAGGAAAAGTTTTCCAGAGTAAACAATGTTTGAATTTAAGAGTGGTTTCCCTGAGAAGGAAAGTAAGGTAAGAGCAGTTCAGGCAAAAGGAGCAGAGTCTCTGAGGTTGACAGAGAAACAACTAGGCACTCAGGGATGGGATACCTTAGACTGAGAGCTGTAGAGGTAAGAGGGACATTGATGGTCTTTAGCTTTTCAAAACCAACCCCAGGGTCTTCCTCCACAAGGAAAATGTTTCATAGTGGTTCTCCCAAGCTGTTGCAAACAATTCAAATGTATCTAATTGCCAGAATTCTCTGGCTGTGATTTGACAGTAGGAGGCAGCCTCAGCTCCTACAGCTCCATGCAAAACAACTCCAGAGGGGTTCTTCCTACAACTTTGCACTCTCAGGAATACTCATAGAAGAATGCTTTATCATCCTAGAGGAGCAAAATCAGACTCTATCAAATTTAAAACGTCTGCTTTTTAAAAGACACCATTTAAAAAGTGAATAGGCAAGTGACAGATTGGGAGAAATGTTTACAGTAATGTATCTGAATCCCAGAATATGTGTTACACATTAAAAAAAGAAAACTTCAATGTTAAAAAGATAAACTGAGGAATCAACAATAAAAATTAAAAAATAATTGAAAAGACACAGAGGAAAATGGCAAATGGGTAAGTAAATAAGCACATGAAAGTGTTTAACATCATTAGAGAAATACAGTTAAACCCACAATGAGATAGCACGGCATATCCAACTGAGTGTTGGTGAGGGTATGTAACAACCAGAACTCTCCTACCTACCTTGCTATGGGTAGTGTAAAATAGACAATCATCTTAGAAAACAATATGATAATTTCTTACCAAGTTAAAAATATACCTTCCTTATTATTCAGCCTTTCTACTGCTATGTGTTTATCCAGAAGAAATAAAATAAGATACCAATATAAATACTTTTATAAGAACATCCCTAGCAAATTCACTCATAATTACCTGAAACCAAAAGACAACCCAAACGTCTATAACCAGGTGTAGGTAAATAAAATATTTGCATGCAATGGAATACTACTCAGGAATAAAAAAGGGTAAATTATGGATACAACAACCATGTATAAATCCCAATGCATAAAACTGCATAAAATAAGCCCAAAGTGGAAGAGTTCTCACTTTATGATTCTATTTTTTTATGAAACGTAAAACTGACAAAGCTGTTACATGGCAAAAGAAAGCAGAATAAAAGTTGCTGATAGGGATTTGGGGAGATAATTTTGAGAGGTAATTGAATAGGATCAGAGACAAAGGGAGCTGTCTCTAAATTTTATTAAAAATGTGCTTTGCATGGATGTCTGTATCAGTCAAAAATCTGTAGTATTATATTAAATATCTGTTCATTTCAATATTTGTAAATTATACCTCAAAAAAGGAAAGCATTGAAAGATACTATTTCAATATCATATCATTTTCTCGGTATTTGAAGAAAAGTACTCTTGAAATAGGATTTAAGATGAAAACACTCTCTCTGGCTCTGTTTCTGTGCTCTTCCCCAAGCCCTAAACCCACACATTCTACCCCATCTGTGCTCTACTCCTCAGGAATATCTTTCAGGCAGTTTTGCTGTCTCTACTGATCCATTATCTTTTTCCTTTTTCTTTTTTTTACTGAATCTTTACCATCAGCATAAAACATGCTCCAATGTCTTCTACCTAAGGAAAAAATATATATCTCCCTTCAGTTTCATATTTTACTTGCTTTCACATTTCCTATACTAAACTTTAAAGTCTTCCCCTAAATTCAGTCCTCCTATAGGACTGAAAATGGGAATACCATATCCTCTGCTGGTAAGGAGGAGATCTGATTTGTCTTTGATTCCTTTTCTCACACACTATGTCACATTCTTCAGCAAAGCCTATTGCTTCAACTTTGAAAATACATCCAAATTCCTTCTATGTTTTCCCACCTCCATGCACCCCAAACTGTGATCAAAGGCAATGCCGCCTCAAGCCTTAATTATTCCCGTGACCTCTTCACTGGTTTCCTGTTCCCAGCCTTCTCCCCTTCTGTCTGTTGTCAGTATTAGCCAGGATAATCTTGTCAATGTGTGGCTCCTCTGTTCCGAATTCTCTAATGGCAGTGTAGAGCTGCCAATATTTTCATGGCCTAAAATGCTTCTTTCCTCTGAGAGCTTTTCCACTCTGAAAAGGTCTTCTACTACTTCGGGCCTCACTGTTTCCCTTGCTTTCCCTTGGATAATAGTTTTAAGTAGTTTTCACACTTCCCTCCTTTAAGACTTTGATCCAATGTCTCCATCTCCGTGAAAAACAGCACATATAAAATGTCAAGTCCTATATTGGTGGTGGTGGTGGTTGGAGGTCTCTATCTCCTTTTTCTTCTTTATTTTCCTCCATAGCAATTCATCAGCTTTTAGCATAATGCATATTTTCCTGTCTGAATCTTCCCAGTGGAATATAAACTCCATGAAGGCAGGTATTTTTGTTCTGTCACTAGCATTTAGAATCATGCCTCACACATACCAAACAATAAATACTGAGTTAATAAGTCAATTTTGAAAATTTTCCAATAGTCTTTTGATATATATAATAAAATAGACATGTAGTTCTCTCCTTGCATATTAAAGTTATATTCATGTTTTCTGAATTCTGTTGAACCTACAACAAAACATAGAATGTGTTTACACATGATTTAACATTGCCAGTGAAAGTTCTAAAAATTAAAAATAATTCAGGAACATTATCATACAAGAACATTTACAATGGTCTGTTTATGTATTATATATATACAAGTATATATGGTAATATTGTCATATGTTATATAATATTATCATATATTATACACACTTTATTATCTTATTAAGGTTGGTAGTAACACTTAGCATCAGGGGAAATTATTTTTTTCCTTTCAACTTTAATTCCCTACAATGAAATATGAAGTAATTTTTTTATTTCAAGTTGAATACTATTTTAAAGAATGAAATTTATCCCCCTATTAGGGAAAAAGTGGCAGCAAAGTTGAAATGTTTATGATCTCTTTTACAGCCAGGCATCTCAGCAGCATAAATAGAATAGGTAGGTTTGCTAAAGGCAACAAAATATTACATCTAAGTATCTGAGATGTAAACACTAAAAATTTCCTCTTTGCCCTGAGAAAAATGAAACAAAACGATAATACAATAAAATTAGGGTTGGTATGGCAATATCTTCTGGCTGAATTACTACTTTAGCCTTTTAAAAAAATCTTAACTCCACATTTCCAATATGTTGAGTCATGTTTCTGAGATAACTGAATAGCAACATAATGTTTTTAGGTAAGTTGGATTTCTTTGTCTGTGCAATATTTTTTCTACATGCTGTTAAATAACAACAGAAAAATGGCTTATAGACATAAGCATCAAGTTTATTTGATGAACTACATGTCAAAAATCAGGCACCCACAACAAACTGAAATACTGGAGAGAGGATTTCAAATCCTTGTCCTAAAGGTAAAAGATACTTGCAACCTCTGTCACTCAATGCAACTTGGAGGTGACAAGAAAAAACAATGTAAAACCTTTTTTATAATACTTTTATATGATTTATTTGGGTTTTTCAAAGAATAGCCAGGTTAGCACTTCCAACCATTTTTAAATTTTCTTCATTTACAGCTATAATATTATTAAATTCTTCTTTATGGGCTTATATTCACTCTGTAATTTATTATTTGTGATGATTTTATCATCAGGCATGAAGTTGTCTGTAATCCATTATGGAGTCCATCACTGCTCTTGGATCTCGATATAGTTACAATGCATATCAAATACTTTGCTTTAAGAAATTTTCAACATGTGAAATTGCCATCTGACTAGCACATTGTTGAAACACTTAGAACTCTTACTTATCCTCATTATCATGGGAAGATATGAGGAACAAATAAAGAAATTTTCTAATTTCTTAATTTTGTACATTTGATCAGTCCTGTGACTATTTGTAAATTTTAAGTATTGCTTTTCATAAAGAGGATATTTTTCTTCTAAATTAAGATGGGCAGCTGAGCAATCACAAACTGTGGTAGTGAGTTAGTTCTATGCCAAAATACGGTAAGAAGGAGATGCATAGGATAGATCACCCAAATGCCAAAACCGTTCTTCTTTGTTCCTTGTGATGGTTAATTTTAAGTGTTACCTTGGCTGTGCCATGGTGCCCAGATATTTGATTAAACATTATTCTGGATGTTTCTGTGAAAGAGTTATTTAGATGAGATTAATATTTAAACCAATGGGCTTTGAATAAAGTAAATTTCCCTCCATATTGTGGGTGGGCCTCATCTAAGCAATTAAAGGCCAGAGTAGAATAAAGATTCACTTCTCTGAAGATGAATTACTTTGGGGCCTGCCCAAACATGTCATTGGGTGGGTCTGACAGGAGCAGCTTATTAGGGGCAGTTCTGAACACATGGTTAATTATGGTTTTAGTCCAGTATATGGAGGATCTATGCTATGAATCCTCTACTGGGGTTTGACAGAGACTCCATATTGTATCCTTTTTAAAATTCAGATACTATGAATTGAATGTTCAGTTATATGGGTCAAGTGTCAAGGCTGTTTACACTGCATCCTTGACCTGTTTTTGAAAGTCCATGTTCTGGCCACTCAAAACAATAATCCTTCCATGTCTCATGGTAAATGCACAAGAGCTATATTCTGAAGCATGGGCTAGATATGTTGGTTCTCAAACATGAAGAGTCCCACCCAAAAATCACTGTGAATAAATATGATTCCATATGAATATGAATGGATTCTTGTTCACTTTCACGATACATATGGAAAGTAATATATTCATAAGATTAATAGCTACTTATCATATATACAAGTTAGCATTAAATTTCTTTAGTGAAATTATCATATTAGGTAAAGTAGCTTCAATGGAGGCTATTATTTGGGTACATTATCAGTAATTTTTTTTCTTCTCTGGTCCATCAAGTTTTTGCAAATTAAATACAGATAGAATAGAGAATACCATCTCTGTATCCTTTAAAGTCTTTGAAGGTAGAGTGATATGTATACTATTATTCCATGGAAATGTGGAGCATATTTTAGAAAGGCTTCATTTTTTAAAGCTTTTTTAAGTTTACAACAAAATTGAAGGGCAGATACAGAGACTTCCCATATACCTCTTGCCCCACATATGCACAGCCTTCCTCATTATCACCATCACTCACCAAAACAGTATTTTTTTCTTCCCTTTTTTTTCCTTCCTTCTTTCCTTCTTTCCTTCCTTTCTTCCTCCCTCCCAGCCTCCCTTCCTTCCTTTATTCCTTCCTTCCTTCCTTCCTTCCTTCCTCTCTCTCTCATTCTTTCTTCCTTTGTTTAGCCAAGGATCAAACAATATTGACATACCATAATCACTGAAAGTCCATAGTTTACCTTAGGTTCAATCTTGGTGCTGTACATTGTATAAGTTTTGTATAATACATATATTCATAATTATGATATCATACAGAGCATTTTCACTGTCCTAAAAATCTTTTCTTCTCTGCCTACTCATCTCATGCCACCACCCCCTTGTGTTTTCATGGCCTGATAGCTTATTTGCTTTTAATGCTGAATAATATTCTATTGTCTGGATTTATCACACTTTCTTTATCCATTGTAAGTTTTCATTTTTTGGATAAATCCCAGGGAAAATGATTGCTGATTGTATGATTAGAGTATATTTTGTTTTGGAAGAAACTGCCAACTGTTTTCCAAAGTAACTGTAACACTTTGCATTCCCACCAGCAGTGATTGAGAGTTCCTGTTGCTCCTCATCCTTACCAGCATTTGTTGGTGTCAGTGTTCCAGATGTTGGCCATTCTAATAGTTGTGTTGTGGCATCTCATTGTTATTTTAATATGAATTTGCCTAATAACATATGATGTGGAGCATCTTTTCATATATTTATTTGCCACCTGTATGTCTTCTTTGGTGAGATGTTTGCTAAGGTCTTTGGTCCATTTTTAAACAAGGCTGTTTGTTTTCTGGTCATTGAATTTTAAGTGTTTTTGCATATTTTGCATAATAGTCCTTTATCAGATGTGTCTTTAGCAAATATTTTCTTCCAGTCTGTAGCTTGTCTTCTAAATCTTTTGCTATTGTCTTTTACAAAGCACAAGTTTTTAATTTTAATGAACCCAGCTTAAATATTTTTTACATGGATTATATATTTAGTGGTATATTTAAAATGTCTTATTATACCCAGGTTTATTTAGATTTTCTCCTGTGTTATCTTCTAGTATTTTATAGTTTTGTGTTTTGTATTTAGGTTTGTGATCCATTTTGAGTTAATTTTTGTGAAGGATGTACAGTCTCTGTTTAGATTCATATTTTCATGTGTATTGGTACAGGTATTCCAGTGTGAGTTGTTGAAATGACTACATTTTCTCTATTGTATTATCTTTTTCCTTTGTCAAAGAGGAGTTGACTATATTAATGAAGGTCTATTTCTGGGCTCTTTATTCTGTCCCATTGGTCAGTTTTTCAGTTTTTCCATTTCACCAATACCACACTGCATTTACAATAAGTCTTGATGTCAGGTAATGTCAGTCTTTCAACTCTGTCCTTTCCTTCCTTATTGTGTTGGCTATTCTGAACCTTTTGCCTCTCCATCTTAACTTCAGAATCAGTTTGTAGATATTCATAAAATAACCTGCTTCAAAACTTAGCATACTCTTATTCTACAATCCAGCATTTGTGCTTCATGGTATTGAAAGGAATTTGAAAATTTATATGCATACAAAAACCTGCACATAGATATTTGTAGCAGCTTTATTCATTCATCATTTCAAACACTTGAAATCAACCAAGATGTCTTTCAGTAAGTGAATGGATAAATCAAGTGTAAATACATCCAGACAATGGAATATTATTCAGTACTAAAAGGAAATGAATTATCAAGTCATGAAAAGTCATGGAGGACACTTAAATGCATATTACTAAGTTTCAAAAGCCAATGTGAAAAGTCTACAAACTGTATGATTCCAACTATATGACATTATTCAAAGGTAAAAAAATATGAATATAATGAAAAGATCAGTGGTTGCTAGGGGGTGAGGGGAGGAGACAGATAAATAGGCAGAGTACACAGGATTTTAGAGCAGTAAAAATAGTTTATATGATGCCATAATGATGGATACATGTCATTATATATTCATCCAAACTGACAGAATGTACAAAACAAAGAGTAAACCTCAGTGTAAACTATGGACTTTGGATGATTATGACATATTAATATAAGTTCATCAGTTATAGCAAATGCACCACTCTGGTTGGGGATGTTTATAATTGGGGTAGGTTATACATGTGTGGTGGCAGGGGGCCTGTGGGAAGTCCTCATACCTTCCCCTCAACTTTGCTGTGAACGTATAACTTCTCTACAAAATAGTCTTAATAAAATAAAACCCAATGGCCTCTACTGGGTTTTGATCTGATGACCTATACTCATTTCTTAATGATTGGTTATTTGGAAAGTATTATCTCACTGAAAGTATGCAGATCTTCCACACAAAGACACATTTTATAAAACAATATCAAAAATCATATTAAAGTCTTTAAGGAATTAAAAAATGTAAAGATTTTGGTGGGAGATCTGAGTTTCTCAAAATTCTACTATTTGCTCAAAAGCTCTAAAATTATCATCAACTTCAAATACTTCCTTTCCAGCTCCTTTCCTCACAGTGACAGTCATTTTTTTGTTCATGAAAAATAAACTCTGCAAAAACTCAGTTGGAATAATCATAGTTTGTCTAACAATCATATTCTCAAGTGAACACAGTTTTCCATGGAAAACTCACAACTCAAACATTCCAGAAAATGGCCGGGATTAAATGACAATGGCATTTGTGTAACAAAGTTAAGTGATGGTACAATATCTCCAGAAGCCTGCCTTCCATAGATACAGTTTAATAAAAGGCAATTGATGTAATCATTTGTTGTTTATTTTTAAATGGTAGCACTAATAGCAAGAGAGAAATATTGTTTTGTTTTTGATTTCACAGAGATAGGGACATAAATCAGAGGCAGTGATCCTGAATGTGATGTTACTGAAGCAACTCAGGAAGATATGATGTTTCCTGAATTAAGCTGTGTCACCTGCACGGAAGGAAAAGATTAAGGTCTCCTATGCCACCTTCCTATGTTGCAATCAAGAAAATGCTCTATCAACATATTTAGTTTGTCCAGCAAATAATACAAGACAATAGCAAACTGCCTTTGTCTTTTAAACCCTGCCTTAATGTTAGTGTAACTTTGGATTTTTATGATCTCTTCTTTGGCTTCATTTCTTTGTTCTCTTTAATCTGTCTCTTAATCAATATCCCCTCTACTTAACCCTTTAAATCCAATACATCATTCCTTATATTCTGGGGGGAAATGCAAAGTAAATGTATCTGAATGTTTTTTTCTGCTCAACTCCAATGGGATTTGCAGGAGGATTAAAGGCTATTCAGTGTGCATGGTGAATAAGAACAAAGGATTCCTGCATGTGTGCTTTATTCTTAGAGTCAGGAAGCTGTACAAATTTTCTTACATTTTCTGTTATTTAAAGACAAAAACTTGACTGTTCAAATATTCTATTAAATTTTTTTTCATCTGACATATGTATATTACTTGGGTTATTTAGAAGATTACAGTTATATGTGCCATCACTACTTTTTTACTGTATTTTCTATGGTCTCCTTTTTTTTTTTTTTACTATTTGGTAATTAAATGTTTGTCTTTCTCATCATTGATTAAATTGAACATATATTAAAAATTGAAGTTTAAAGCCTTATGCTTATTATTTTCAGGATAGAATTTTAATAATAATACTTGCATAGGGGCAGAATATAAATAAATATGTTCTTCCTTCTGCAACAATATTATAAGACATATATTAAAAGATGGCAAGGACCCTTCAGGCCTCTCTTGTGATGATTTTGTAAAACAATTTCTCATAGACCACTTGCTTTCATTTTAGTGACACTTCAGTTTTATTTACAGGTCATAGGCACAGCAATGTAAATTACTTTGCAGATATGAATTTCTGAAGACTAGTATTCAATCTGACTTTCCTTAGATGACTTATGAATTCGTAAATTCTTTGAGGTACTTGAAGCAAAATTATGAGTTATTGTTGTCCTTGACTCAGAATTCTAGGTTAGGAAGTGCCTAAGGCCTGGAGGAGTTCTAGTGAATCGCAGGTCTTTTGCTGGCTTATGATTCAGCGTGTGTTCCCGGCTGTTCCTTTGTTGTTGGCTATAGAAAACGGGATGGGTCTGTTATGTATCTGTGTTGATGCTCTCCTGAGAGTCTGACAGAGGTGAAGAAATAAATGGTTTGAGGTGGGTACATAAAAGTGACTCTCATGTTGGCATAACCGTTTTATGGTTTTAACAGAGAACTCTCTATATCCAGTTAATAATCTCATTTCTTCTTGAGTTGCCTGCATTGTCAAACTAGACATAAAGAGTCTTTTGAAACAAAGCCATGCATAGGTTTTGACTGTGCCTTTTATGTGAGTAGAGCTCACTCTAGTAGGCTGGGAATTCATTAGGTAAATTGGCACTGCAACTGGTTGAGTTTCTATTGAAGAAGAAAACAGTGACATGATAATTCAGTGAAATGTTGATGCCCTTTCCTTCCTTTTTTGGAAGTTTTTCAACAAAAGCTGTTAAACAACATAAATTAAAGGTGAATTCTTTCCTCCAAATACTGTATCCTTTGAATTTAGAGCTTGCTTTCAGGTAACTGAAAATTTTCTGGCAATCCTAAACCAAAAGGGATTTATTACAAACTATTAGGAGGTCACAAAATCATTGTAAGTATATTACCAGAGGTCCTGGCTGCACTTCCAGGAATGATTTCACCTTCCATATTAAACGGCTTCTGCCATGATCACAGGCTTCACTGCAGAAAAAACAAACAAACAAACAACTTAGAAAGAAGAGATGACGTAACTGCATTGACTCAGTCTTGATCTGTGTCAGCACAAGGAATAGGTCAGATCCCACCTCCCTATTCTAGTAAATCAGTTCTGAATTTATCCCATGTGAGGATACCTGATTGAGCAAAGCAAAAATGCATTCAGAAAACTAGCTGTGAGGGCATCTGAGAGTTTTAGATATTTAGCCTCTCCTTTATGTGGAAGCATACCAGAAGGAAATTCACATGCATCTTAAGCATCAATATATATTACATATCTTTCCCATCTTTAAACATACCTCTCTAAAATTTATTGTAAATTGAAATTATGTATATGAGGCCCTGGTTTCCATTTACTTGCATTATATAATTAAAGGTGTGTTCCTGTGGGGAACAGAAAAAAATCAATATCAAATTTTATACTACATGGCCCATATAGTCCCAGTGGTCCTAATTTCCTAATGCTTTTATTTTTGAGTGAATATGACTATTTTTGGTATTTATATGACATATAGAACAAGGACCTCAATTTTTTAATTTTTATTTTAATTGAATAGTGTTAAAGTTTTCATAGAAGCAATAAATGGAGCCTAGGACTTTCAATAAACCAGATACAATTTTGTTTGTAAGTAAAATAAAAATAACTGTTTTCATGCTATAAAATTATTTTCCTTCTATGTTGGGATCTCCCAAACCAATCCTAGGCTCCATAATTTGCCAGAAGGACTTAATAGTCTCAAGAAAGCCATTATACCCATGGTTATGGATCACCACACAAAAGGAAACGGTTTAAAATCAGCAAAATGAAAAGATGCCTGAGTGAAGATAAGCCAGGTGCAACCTTTCAGGTATCCCCGAACAGTGGACTTATACTGGTAGGTGCGTATGTGCTTAATTCTGACAGCAACAAAGTGTGATAATATGTGTGTTGCCATGTGACTTTTTAGACTCCAGCTACCCTTTATCCCAAAGCAAAAAGAAACATTCAGCATAAATCTCATAGTTAGCATAAAATTTATCTGATCAAACTGTTAAAGCATGGTCTCAGGCCTCAGGCATACACAAACTACTCTTCTCAGAGGGTTCTAAATATTCTGAGTCTATGTTCCAGGAACCAGCAACACTCCAGTTCTTGAAGACAGGCCTTTTTTGGAATATGTAGCAACCCAGGTCTATAAGCTGACCTTCCTGCCCACCATCCTTGATAAATGTGGCTTTTTTTTCCCAACAAATTTGATGAGGTGTTCCTGATACAGAAACTAAACAATGCCTTTGAAGCCATGGAACTCACCAGCACTCTATTTTCGTTATTTAAGAAAGAGTCTATTTACTCTTATTCCAGAATTTCATTTGTTTCCTTTAAACTTATATTTTTTCCATGATTACTATTTTTTTGCTGGAGGGTATAGCTTGGTGCTTATTTTCCCTAAAAGATTCTTTGGCTTGCAATTGCCTAGTCTTGGAGATTTATCCATAAGCACTTGGCACAGTGTGGTAGGAGGTACACGGAGACACTGCCAACGGTTGACTTGAGTGTGCCCGGATCTTCAGATCCAAACAAGCAGAAGACACTTTTCTCTTCAGAAATGAGCTGTTCATACAAAAACAAATGATGGCTGAATTTGAATAACTTCGACATATGGAGATTATCTGAATTACTAAGCACTAAAGTCATACAACTGAGTTAATAAACAGTGTCCTTGTCTGCTCATGAAGCAATACATTTGCTTTTATTATTTTAAGCAGGATTAGCTGATTAGTGCCCCCAAAATTGATCCTTTAGAAAATGAAACACAAGATTGACAATCTGAAATAACATAAGTGCATAGAAACTTTTGAAGCTAAATAGCAGGGAGTAGTTTCAAGAAGTTATGAAAAAGTGGTATATACAAAGAACAAGAATTGGAGAATATCAGAGCAGCATGTGAGCTCTATCTACCCAAAAGGAGTTTAATCATGATGTGGCTCCTGGGGGGAAGTGTTCTTTCCGGCCTGGGGTGAATAAACCAGTGTAACTGAAATCTGTCTAAGGAAAGGTTAGATGGGGAGAAAACCATTTATTGCTCACAATGAGGCCTGGCTCTATTCCTCACCTCTGGCCTTGGCTCTCGCTCCCCAACTACCCTCTCCCAGCTGCACTGGCCTCTCCACCCGCCCCTTCCAGGTGGAACTCTGCCGGAGGATCCCCGGTAACTGACAGGCATCAGACCAATTAAGCAACAGAGGGGAGGACAGACTAGCCTCTCTCCACCTCTTGTCTCAGAGGCTGTGGAAAGAAACACCTATTAATGTGTAAATGAACTAAGGCCAGGAAGGGTATTCTGGAAATATTTCAAATTACCCCACAACTGAAGTGCTATAAACCAAAGAAAAATTAACCCTGCCTATTTCTAATTTCTGTGATTGGTAATCCAAGTTTCTGAGTAGAATATTATCATGTCTATGAATTTTAACTAAACAGGATAAATTTCCTGACTAATACGTATGTTCCACAATATGAAATATTTGTGGATTGACATTCATTCATTGAAATACCATAAATGCAATGCATTAGAGACCTTAAATGTCCTCCAGGGCATGTGTTAGTTTCTTATTGCTTCTGTAAAAAAATTACTAAAAATTTATGACTTACATAATACAAATTTATTACCTTAAGTTCTGAAGAGCAGAAGTTTGTGATGCATTTCATAGGGATAAAGTAAAGTTCTGGAGGTCTAGGAGATAATCCATTTTCCTTTTTCTTGAGGCTGCCCACATTCTTTGGTTCATGGAAATTCTTCTTCCTTATTTTTAAAGCCAGAAACATTGGACCAAGTCTTGCTCATGTGACAATCTCTCTGGTTCTCCCTCTTCAACCTACCTCTCCTACTTTTAAGAACCATTGTGATTACACTGGTCTCACTGGAATAACCCAGGATAATATCCCCATATTTACGTTCAGCTGAATAGCAACAGTAATCCCAACCACAACCTTAACTCATTTCCATTTGTCATGAAACCTAGTACATTCACATATTCCAGGGTTTAGAAACATCTAAGCCTCATTAGTGACGATTATATTTGGAATTCTTTGAGGACTATTAGTCAGCCTACCAATGGGTAATATTCACATGCTGAAAAACTGTTTGAAATTCACATGCTGACATTTAGATTTTAAAAACCTAAAATACATTCTGTAATGTTGAAATACATAAAAAAGACATATTAAATTCATGATGAGGCAAAATTTTTCAAGAAGATTTTGAATTCCTCATGAGAGTTTGATGGCATGGAGGTTAGTCAAATTCCATTGTTCCTTTCCTGTACACATATTACTACAAACATATTGACATAAATGAAAGGCAGGCATCATTGTATTTGTAATTCTTTGATTGGTTAGTGTACAATTGCCCTATGATAGTTGAGTAAATGATGAAAGCATGAAGATGATCAAGCTAATAATAGTCTTGCTAATAAAAATAAATATCTCATTACCATGACTCACTTTTTTTTGTTAATCATTACTATTAACACTTCACTTTAATCAATGCTTGTTAGTAATTTAGGAAAAAAAATGTTTTCAAGGAGGGATGAGACTACATTTCAAGAAATTTCTTTAATTCCATGCATTTATGAGTTCTGACAATTTGTCAGCTCCATTTACGCTGAAGGTGCACAATGCTAATATTTGCCATGACGTGTACAGAAGAAAAGTGCTTGGTGCTACATTTTCCATATAATTTAATATCATTTTTCAAAAGGGAGAGATTTGCAAGTTAAATGCTTTGATGTATAGTCTCAATATTTCTAAAAGACTTTCTGGTTTTCCTATATTGGATGCATTTAATTAATTATGTCCAATGGGGTTAGACCAGAGGAAATATTTTAAAATATAAATGCACTCACAAAGTGTGGAAATAGTGAAAACCTATACTGAAAATTGTTTGCCTAGCCAGCGGCACCTTTAAAAGTTTAAGATTTCTGTTCTCACCTGATTAAGATACCTTTGACAATTTAGATAATTTAATATTGAAAGACAGATAAAATTAATGAAGGTAAATGTTATAATTACTAGTATGTTTTCAATTCAACCAAATTGACAATAGAAGTGGATCAGCAAGTAAACTTGTGATAGAAATAAATATTGCTTGATTTTAATCAGAAATTATGTTCTGGATATTGGTGAACAATTACACTGGAAACTAAATGCATTTAAAGGCAATATATTGTAGGAAGCTTATTTATCTCCAGTTTAGTTATAGATTTATATCTGCTTACAGAATAATACCCTAATCTATGCCCTTAATATATAACAGAATATCTATCAGCTCTAGGACTCCACCCTGCGGTACTCACGGGAGTGCTTATGCTGTGTGTCCCTGAAACATCCAGCAAAGGTAAAGATGTGTATCCCACAACCCATTAATAGATTATATAATTATATAATCCCATGGAAAAATGGAGGTTTGTAATAGAAAGTTACAAGAGTAAATAGGTTAGGGAAAAGGAACTAAACTCACTCCAATAAAATAGGTAAATATATAGAAAATGTTCATGCAGTAGAATAGTAGCCTGAGATAAAAATGAAAAACAAACAAAAACTATAGCTGTGCATATCAATAAAAATAAATATAACAGATTTGTAGTTAAGAAAGCAAGTTTATAATAAAGATACCATGGACTTGGGCTATAAAAATACAAATATATATAATCAAGGATATTAAATAAATTCATTAAGGAGTAATTTAAATGTAGTAAAATATATAGATATCAATAAGGGGTTGACATCCAAAATATATAAAGAACTCATGCACTTCAACAAACAAAAAGCAAATAATCCATTTAAGAAATGGGCAGAGGACATGAATAGACACTTCTCCAAAGAAGAAATTCAGATGGCCAACAGGCACATGAAAAGATGCTCCACATCGCTAATCATCAGAGAAATGCAGATTAAAACCACAATGAGATATCACCTCACACCAGTGAGGATGGCCAACATCCAAAACACAAACAACAACAAATGTTGGCGAGGATGTGGAGAAAAGGGAACCCTCCTACACTGCTGGTGGGACTGCAAATTAGTTCAACCATTGTGGAAAGCAGTATGGAGGTTCCTCAAAAAACTCAAAATAGAAATACCATTTGACCCAGGAATTCCACTCCTAGGAATTTACCCTAAGAATGCAGCAGCCCAGTTTGAAAAAGATAGATGCACTCCTATGTTTATCACAGCACTATTTACAATAGCCAAGAAATGGAAGCAACCGAAGTGTCCATCAGTAGATGAATGGATAAAGAAGATTGGCACATATATACAATGGAATATTATCCAGCCATAAGAAGAAAACGAATCCTACCATTTGCAACAACATGGATGGAGTTAGAGGGTATTATGCTCAGTGAAATAAGTCAAGCTGAAAAAGACAAGTACCAAATGATTTCTCTCATATGTGGAGTATAAGAACTAAGGAAAAAAAAAAAACTGAAGGAACAAAACAGCAGGAGACTCACAGAACCCGAGAACGGACAAATAGTTACCAAAGGGAAAGGGACTGGGGAGGATGGGTGGGAAGGGAGGGGTAAAAGGGAAGAAGGGACATTACGATTAGCAGGTGTAATGTCCAGGGGGCACGGGGAGGGCTGTACAACCCAGAGAGGACAAGTAGTGACTCTATGGCATCTCACTAAGCTGATGGACAGTGACTGCAATGGGGTTGGGGGGGGACCTGATGAAGGGGGTAGTGTAATCACCGTAATATGACTCATTTAATTGTAGATTAATGATATCAAAATAAACTAAAATATATATAGATAGATATAGTTATATATAGATATGCATGAAAACACATGAGAATGAGGGTAATGGTTAGCTCCTAGTAGAAAGTCATAATTTGTTCAGGAGACATAGGACTTCAAATGAATTTGTAATGTGTGAATTCTAATGTTGGGCATTGGCTGCATCAGGTTTTTTTTCCAATTTATTTCGATATACTTTGATTGTATAAATTATTTCATAAAACACCCTTCCCTTCCACAAGTATGGTCTGCTAGTTCACCCTTTCTGTGGTGTCATTTTTCTGTATATGTATAATGAAACTCTGGAAAATAAAGTTAACAGAGATATTACTTTCCACAGCTTTTTGCCTCAAGCAAAGACTCCAAAGTGCCAGTTCTGATATATCTTATAGAGTGATTTACTTTAGAAATCAGACCAACTTCCATCTCCGTTTCTCTTAGATATTGATAAGGGAATGTGGACATTAGTACTTTCACAAAATGGAAAAAGATCTTGGGTGCTAGCTGTCCCTTAACAATTGGCAGTCGGCCCTTTCTGAGGTAGACACTAGCCTCTCAGTGCACTAGAACCTGTTCCAAACTTATCTGCAATCAAGTAATTTGGAAACAAAAACTGTCACTTAAAAAATGTAACATTGGACATTACTGAACTAAAAGATTCTTACCAAAAGTTTGATTGGGGTTATAGAAGTCTCCTTTCTTAAACAGCAGCTTCTGGTACTACTCTTGGCAGTTACATTGTCATTGGATTAATCAGTTCTTTGCATTTCACTATTATCTTAAATGCATGTTGAAGATATTTTTGTGTGCAAAATACTTTTTGTTTATAAGCATGATTTCATAAAACACAGGTTGAATAAATAAGTAAGAACCTATAGGAACAATGTCTACCTTAGTCCCTTTGAGCTGCTACAAAAGGATACCACAGACTGGATAGTCTGCAAACAACAAAGTGTATTTCTCATAGTTCTGGGGGCTGGGAGTCCAAGATCAGTGTGCCAATATGGGTGGGTTCTAATGAAGGTACTTTTCTGAGTCATGGACTGCTGACCTCTCTCTGTCCTCAACTGGCAGAAGGGGCAAGGGAGGTCTGTGGTTTCTTTTGTAAGAACACTAATCCCATTCATAAGGGTTCCATCCTCATGTCCTAAGTATCTACTAAAAGCCCCACTTCTTAATATCATCTATATGAAATTTAGGAGGATGAAAACATTCAAACCATTGTAACATTAATGTGAAGATACCAGGAGTAATGAACCTCATTTATATCATGTACCATTTTATATTTATAAAATCATTAGCTCAAACCTATTGTCAGTTTATCAAATGGTGTCTTATAATGATTATGAAGTTACATGCATTAGCATATTTTTTATTTTGGATTACATCTTAAAACCTATGCGGGTTATGGTAGACCATAATGACTAGACTATTGCTATAAATAGCAATATATAGTATATGAATATTTATATAGTTCATAAATATTTATAGTTTAACAATATATAAAGAGTATAAAACTAGAATACTTATAAATGAATGGTAAATAGCAAGTTGCAACATTAAGTATTTTATGTGATAACTATTGTTTAGGTCAATCTACTCTAAGACATAACTCTTCTAAGACAGAATTGATGCAGTAATAGTATACTGTATTTTTTTCTCAGTGTCATTACTGGAAAACACAAAGTAGTTTGCACTAATAATAATAATTTTTCATTTACTTAGGCTTTAAGGTAGCAGTTCGACCAAGTAAAACAAAATATCAAAGATTCATTTCATAATTTGTGTTTGGTTGTAAATATTTGAAAAATGAGATGAAAATATAGCTTAGAAATAGCCATATATATAAAGATATTCTCAAGATAATTAAAATTCCTGGTTATATTATGTACAATACTATACTTTTCCTAAATTTCACAGGACAGGCAGAAAGTTTAATACATTGGCTAAGAAAGGCTTTCAATTATATAACTGTCCAAAAGAAAAATTCAATTTATATTCTAACAGCATTTGTTGAAAAACACACCAGTGATTTCTCAAAAATTCTCCCTGGGATGACTACAGACACCCAAATTCCATTCTGAAAAGGCTATAGTACTTGTTCCTTGACATTTTCAAAGTTCATGTGATCCTGAGAAATGATTAAAGGTTATCTCTAGAGCATATTGCTGAAGACAGTTTCCCCAGTTTGCTATAGTTCATAGGTAGCAATGAAGGTATTGTTTAAAGAATTTTGATTTTCTTTTTCACTTTTATATCCCTCAAGCCACAATTTAAGCCACTCTTTTCTCCCTAATCTGATGTATATTCTATGTATCCAAGAATAGTACATCACTGATAGTGATATAAACATATAATTTGAGTCTTAAGGAATATTCATTTCTATCAATTCTTTTGATCCTGTTCCTTCTGAATAGTATATTATTCCTTTATCACAAATCAAGAAAAATAAAACCCAAGAATCACCTTGTAATCTATTACTAGTAGTTTTATTTGCATAAGGCCTATATAAGATACAACTAATATAATTCTACACTTGAAATGCTTGTATTCTTAACATGTATTTTTATTCTAATCCAAAATTATTGATTTATAAGCTTTTTTTTAAAATCAAATAATAAATGCAGGTAAAGTTTATTATCTCAAGTTTTAAACTAAGTAACTATGATTATAAATGTAAATGTGAAGAGAATTTCTAAAAAATTTTTTTCACCCCAAGGGATGAAATAGTTCCTACTTTAGAGACCTACATAAAAAAATCTTGTTAATATGCAATCATGAATTATTGCCTAATCCATTGTATTGTCTAATCAATCCCAAGATCACGTGCTCTCCTTGAATAAAAATAAATATATGTTAACTCTGTCTCTCTCATCTCTTTCATGCTTCCATATGTGAATTTGCAAGAGAAAGAGTCAGGACTACTATGGATGTGCATCTGTGACAGAGAACAGACATATAAAGTTGGTAACTTGTGATATGTTCCATTAAAGAGCTTAAAGTCCAGTTTGTAATATCTCTCTCTACACATGAGCTATATCACAGTGAGGTAAATTTTAGTGGAAGTTTGTAAACCATCATGCTTTAGAGTATGAGCTTTTGAATCCAATCTGAGTGTAAATCCCAGCTCTAAAATGAGGTAGCTGGGTGACTTTGGACAGGATACTTATCTTGCTTTGCTTCAATTCATTTACCTATAAAGTGAGGTAATTATACTGATAATGCAAATGTATTGTAGCAATTAACTGAGTTGAAGCAGATAAGTTATCAAATATAGTTTCTCACATTCAGGTAGCATTTAATAAGGAAAGTTACTATATAAAGTGTTATGGAAATGGGATGGCCAGTCATAAGAGTGACTGTAAGTTCATTGCTGAAGCCAATTTAGTGACATGAAAGAGATACTGTATATTCCATCTCATATTATTTATTTAACTATCACATATTATCATTGTTTAACATTTTTTATTTGTGCATTGGGTGAACAATTACTGCAGATAACTTGTAAGGTCCTCCTAAACTACAGTATTATATGAAATAAATAGAGGCTGATGGAAGGTCAAGTATTTAGGTTAACTTCACTACCTACAGTCACACTACTTCTACAGTATTTCATAATAATGGAACTCCCCTTTTGTTTACATATCTGGAGGCCTTAAGAACCATAAACAGGGCTTCCTTTATAAAATCTAATGATACTCTCTGAAAGCTTCCTAAAATTGGTTATAATTTATATCAGGATTGTTGCTCCCAGAAAAAGAAATTTCTATGAGATTTTGAATGTTTTCAGAAGACTTAGAGGGTGGAGGCAAAATTAGGAGAAACAGATAAGTGGGATTGTAGAACATTTTATGCATTCAAGCTGCTGTGATCTGAAACCACAGGTTGCCTGGCTTCCTACATTGTGCTAAGTAGGAGAATAGACACCATGTCCTTCCAAATACATTTGCAAACTATTTTCAGCACAAAGTCACAAATGATGTTTCAGCAATAGCAACATAAAATAGATCTTCCTAAAGCATAGCAACTGACAACATGATTTTTTTTACAAGAACCAATTAAAGAGAAGAAGCACTTATCTTGTCCCTGTGGATAAATGGTTAATGCACTGAACTGTGATATTTAATTACCTCTTTTTATTTTACTCTTCATTATTTTAACTTTCATAGCTACACATGTTACACTGGCCATAAAATTATATAGTCCGTTTTAAGGTGCAGCTACAGTATTTTTCTGCCTGATTTCCTGATGCAGAGGATTTTGCCAGTGGTCACCACACCATGGGAAGGTTTTCCTCCAATTGGTTCCAAATTTATTGCCCTTAAACTTTACCAGTGTCATGTCATTAACAGGGGAGTCTATGTTCCTGCCATCAATTAGAAATCTTCTCTAAATCCCAGCCTCCTCCATTTGATCATTCTACTTGCCAAGATGAAGATACTAATCTCAATTGCCAATGTCTCATCATATAAAATACTCTGAATGCTATACAAAATCCTATGGTATACAATCCTTTCAAAAAGAAAGTGCATACATAAGTTTGTAGGGAAATAAAAAAAAGGTTAACTTGTGCAATAGTTTTAAGCCTGTAAGTCCTAAGTCTTAAGTGCATCCATGGTGTGAAGCATTAAAAAAACAAAGATTTTATTTGTAAAATCTGTAAATACATATTTGAAAGCTTTTCAATGGGAAAAAAAGATAATTTTATCAGGACTATTATTTAGTCTCTTAGTTTCAGTAGCATAGAAAATAATACCTGAAACATATTAAGTATACAGTATAAATGGCTGGAAATACATGGATTTTCTGGTGTCTTTTTATTTAATATCTAAATTTTTAGAAGTGTCATTTCATTTAATGTCAGCTTTTTTAAAATCAGAGATTCTTTCTCATCATTAGGTGACATTCTGACCTTTCCCTGTCTCTCTCTGTATATAGAACAGAGTTAGATGAATTAGCCAAAATCTAGCATTTCAGTACTTAATTGCTTTATACAAAGCTAAAAGAATATGAATGTATATTTTTTAACATCATTCTTATGTATGGCAATAGTACTCTTCCAAATGTGAAACATATATTTATGTTACACCCCCCCACACACATGTGTATGTGTAATACACAACATATATAATATTTATCTGTGTTTATATATTTATATATTTATTTTGAAGAAATGAATTTATCAAAGTACAAAATTCAGAGAAAATCTTGACATAGTCCCAACTTTTATATGATTATAATATACTAATCACACGTTAGTATATATGTTGTAAAATTCCTCTCTTATATCAATATGTCAATAGGAAAAGAAAAAATACAATGTTATATATTTACAACTTTCTCTTCAAGCATAGAACAATACCTGGGAAGTGATTAATGAGATCTGTGAAACAAAAATATAGACTCATAAATATTTATTCATTTACTATTTTCAAAAAAGCTTTATTTAGAGCCTACAATTTGCTAAGCACTAAGATGTCAGTGATACTGAGAGAAAAATTACTCTTCCCTCAACAAAATCCCAACCTAATGCACTATAAGCCTATTAATTTATAATAAAATACTGTGTCATTATTGTTATAACCTTCAGATGCATTGAACAATTTTCTACCAATGCTCTCTTTGAACACCTATGTGAAAGCTTCAGCTGCTAACTGGAACAAAATATCTGCAGCATTCTTTACTGTTCAAGAAGAGTCTACTCATAGTATTTCTCGTTTCTGTTAGCCTAGAATGCTATAGCAATGTTTTATACATCAAGCTTCCTTTCATGTAGCTTTCATCTTTTCTCCTCTTTCTTTGCAAGCTTGTATCTCCACTGACCCATTTCACTGTGCCTTAAAAATTCTTTTTTTGGAATAATAATAAAAAAAATAATTGTTCACGTAATGCCCATTACACCTTCTCCCCTAAGTGAAATCTGACTGCTCTTTAGCTGACATCCTTTCCTTCAGTTGGCTGAATTTTTAGAACTCACTACTCAATCATATTTCTTGGCAACTTGAGAGCAGTTTAGCTATTCTCTTTCTGCATTTGTTTAATTACAACTGAAGCCTAAATCTGGCAAAAATTTTTCTTTTATAGTGTTAATGGTACCTGTTGCTTAATAAAATTTTGAAATATTAACTGAGATTATATATTTCTTATGTCTTAACATAGATCTCTCTCCCTTAATATATGGAAAGAAGACTTTGGATTAAAAAATAAATTGTACTTAATAGAAAAAGAGTTAAATTCTTATGCTTATATTTACAAAATAAGCTTTTGATATCCATAGCAATGAAAATAACTTTCTTGTCTCTGACAATGCTGAGGTTCTCCTGAAAGGAAAGTGTGAAAGTGGTCTATGTCTTCAATAATTTAGCATACAATTTTTCTGTAGAAGATAAGGGGAGGCAGGGAAATACCTAAATGTTGGTTCAGGTGATGAAGGCAGCATTCACATATATAGTTATAGGAAATTAAAAAGAAAAAAACAGCAGAGTTTCTAGAGTTTTCCAGGTTGTGGACTTTAGAAACCATTCCTATGCCATGTTTGACTTGAACAGTCATGCTTGTGACCATTGTAATTCACACTTGTTTGACAGTTAAGGATATTCAACATGATGTAAAATAAAACCTTGCAAAATGCTGTTACTTTGTATGAAAGTACACTTTCTTGTGGATTTAGCATCTTGCCTTGAAGAGGATGACAAGGATCATCTGCCCAGGCTGACAAAATTTGCTTGATATATTACTCATAGAATGGAGATCTCATAGGTCATAGCCTGCTTACTTCAAATAACAGGTTTGTCTCCAGCGATGTGGAGAATCTCATTTTCTTCTCTTTTGATTACTGCAACAATGAGCTTATCATTAAGCCTTCAAAATTCCATCCTAACTTCCATTTAATTTTCTAGTAAATATTGGAACCCTTTTAAATATAGGTCTGATTAATTCTCTATCAAAAACCTTAAGATTTGAAGATAATATTTTCATACAGAAAGAAGGGTTCTCCTTATTTGATTTTTTATTTAATTCACAGGTTTACCACTGACTATACTAACATCTATTTCTCACACACTAATATAAAGACATTTTTATTTTATTTTATAGAATTTCCCCTTATGCCATTTCACCTATGGAACATTGCACAAATTCCTCCATTTATCTAGATCTATGTTGCAAGCATTCACACCTGCACATATAAATAAGCCTAAATCCATCCATGTATGTATGCCTGGGGGTATTCTTACTTTTAATTAGGACTTCAGTTTAAAAGATACCATCTTCAGCAAGCAGCTTTACCCTTAGTAGAGAATGAAAGCCTCTTTGGTACTTGTGTTTTAGCTCTTTCTCTTCTCACTGTTGTATTTTTGAATCACATAATATTTTAATGGCATATTAACACCCCTCATTCTATCATTATATGCCATATATTTTGAGAGTAAGAACCATGTATTAATATGTCATCAGCATCTATTATAGTGTCTTGTCCAAGGCAGATGACCAATTTATTTTTTTCAATGAAAGACAAACTTAATCATTTTCAAGACAAACATGTTTCAAGATGAACATTTTCATAATAATAATTGTAGCCAAAACAATACTCTTTCCCTCCAGATCTTAACTCTGGAACCTGTGAAATGTCGTACTGCATGGAAAAGGTGCCATTTTTTGCAGTTGTTGCCTAGAAGATGCCTTTTGATTACCTGGCTCTGGAGGCCAAGGATTTTGTGTCCTGGTCACAGAATCAGCATTACCCAGAAAGGAGCTCATACCCTTGTCTGGTGCCCCAGTTTTTGTCATAGCTGTCAGGGAACACCTCTACACTGCCTGGCAGCCATGGTAGTCAGTGTGGGTTACGCTTCTGTATCCCAAAGGCTACAGCCAATGGAGGAAGAGTTCTTAAACAGCCACCACATGCAGGAAACAACAAGAGGCAATAAACCCAGGAGACTGGTCTGTCTGTGAAGCAGGCCTTTTAGCTAATTATCATGACTATGGCCTGAGTGAAGTATTATAACTGAATGTACATTGAGAGGCCAATTGTAATCACTTCCAGAGACCTTGGGCACAATTTTAACCCTCATTCTCTGCTGTGCTCCAGGGTGCTAGTATCTCCTGGAGGGGAGCTTTACATGCTCCTGCACCCTGGTGTTTCTCTCTGGTGCCCTGATCTTTATAACTGTGGCCCAAGGAATATCCCTTGATTGCCTGGCTCTGGTAGCTGGGGTAGGTTTGCATTCCTGGGGCCCATGGAACTGTGGTAATCAGAGATATGGCTCTTGCAATGCTACCACCCCCAGGACACTGCACAGACAACAGAGTACATCCCCAGTCTTTATGTGTAGGAGCCTCTTTGCTTGTCCTGAAGCTTTGGGCCTGGGGGAAACCTTCTGGTTTGCTACATATTTCACACATAGTAGCCTATTGAACTGCTCTCAAGGAATGTAGGCTCTTTAGACTATGTAGGCACTTTCCCCTTCTTGCTGAGGCTCACTGGCATCATCAAGAAAAGAGTTTGTACAGTTATCTAGAGCCCCAGTTTTTGTGACTCCACCCAGTGTACACCTCCAGATTGCCTTGCTCTGGTGGCCAGCAGCATTTACACTTATAGTCTCACAGGACTAAATATACTTTCATAGTTTTAAATGCTTATGCCCAAGGGTCTGGCTTCTAGTCAGTCTGAATCCAGGTATTACGATCCTCTTGTTTGAGATACTGACAGGTCTTATCACATCTTCAAACACTAGGAGAAATTAAAAATATAATAGTCTGATATAATAGGCTGTCTGGAAAAGCACAAGGTTTGAGAGACAACCAGGAGTTGAGGCAGAGTTAAATGACTGGGTTCATCTATTACATAAAGTCACTCCTTCAATTCTGAGGAAAGTGTTTATTTCACCTACTGTATAGAAGAATATGGAAAGTCAAGCAAATTGAAGAAACAGAGGACTCTATTCCAAATGAAAACAAACAAACAAAAAAACAAGATAAAACCTGAGGAAAAGCCCTTAAAAAATGGAGATAAGTAACATACCTGATAAAGAATTCAAAGTAATGGTCAAAAGTTACTCACCAAACTGGGAGTTGAATGGATGAACACAGGTGAGAACTTTAACAAAGAGATGGAAAATATATGAAAGCACCAAATAGAAGTCACAGAGCTGAATAATATAATAACTGAATTGAAAAATGCTCTAGAGAGGCTCAACGGTAGAGTAGATGAGGCAGAAGAAAAGATCAGTCAATCTAAAGACATGGCATTGGAAATCATCCAACATAGCATCAAAAAGAAAAAAAAAAGAATGGAAAAAAAAAGAAGTAAAGATAGCCAAAGAATTAATGGGATAACACCAAACAGACTAGCACTTGCATCATAGGGCTCCTATGAGGACAAGAGAGAAAGAAAGTGGCAGAAATCTTATTTGAAGAAATAATACCTAAAACTTTCCCTAATCTGGGGAATGAAACAGACATCTAGATCAAGGAAGCAAATAAATTCGGTTCAAAGAGACTCCCACCAAGACCCATTATAATTGAAATGTCAAAAATTAAAAACAAGGTATCTTAAAAGCATCAAGAGAAAAACGACTTGTTGCAGACAACAGAACCCCATAAGACAGCAGATTTTTCAGCAGAGTAGAGAGGAGTGACACAATATATTCAAAGTGTTGGAAGAAAAAAATTTCCAACCAAGAATACTCTACCTGGGAAAATTACTATTCAGAGGTGAAGGAGAGGAGAGATAGTTTCCCTGACAAGCAAAAGCAAAAGCTAATGGAGATCATCACTATTAAACAATCTTTATAAGAAATGTTAAAGGGATTTCTTTTAGCTGGAAAGAAGTGTTGCTATTTAGAAACAAGAACACATATAAAATAATAAATCTCATTAGAAAGATAAATATATACTAAAGATGTAGATTAATCACTTATAAATTTAGTATGCAAGTTAAAACACAAATGTAAAAAAAAAATTACCGATTACAATAATTAGTTAAAGGATACATGATAAAAATATGTACAGTGTGATATCAAAAACACAAATATGATTTAGAGAAGTGATAATTAAGTTTACAATGGGATCAAACTTGAATTGTTATCCACTTAAAATAGATTGTTATAAACATAATGTTTTATGTAAGCCTCACAGTAACCACAATGCAAAAACCCAGAGAAAATACACAGAAGATAAAGAGAAGGGCATATAAGCATACTGAGACAGGGGGTAGATAGTGGTGTAGGTAAAACAGGAAATGTTGGCTCAGTAGAGGTTGGCCAAGCAAGATGATGGTGCTAGGCGATGGAGTCAGCTGACCAGGCTGGACCCTGAAAGAATTGGTACATGCTCAACCCTAGCAACAAGCCCTGGCCAAACATGTGAACTTCCTCATTCTAGTGCTTATAAACCTCTAGGCATTGCAGCCCTAGTGACATATTTTCTTGGAGTCCCTCTTGATTAGTAGGAATCTCTTTTTTCCCCTCCTTATTAAAAGCTTTGCTGGTCACTTCATACTCTTGTCTGTTGGCTTCATTCTTCATTGCCTCCAAGACATGATCCTGGAAAAAACAGCATCTCAGCCAGTAACAATGCCACTGAGGAAAGTCATCAGACTACAAAGGAAGAGAATGAAATAAGAAGAATGGAACAGAGAGGAACTCCAAAACAGCCAGAAAAAAAATGAACAAAATGGCAATAAGCCTGTACCTCCCAATAATTACTTTAAATGTAAATCAACTAAATACTCCAGTCAAAAGACATAGACTGACTAAATGGATAAAATAACATGACCCATCTATTCGCTGCCTACAAAAGACTCAGTTTAGATGTAAGGACAAAGAGAGACAAAAAGTGAAGGGATGGAAAAAAATATCCCATGCCAATCAAAACCAAAGAAAGCTGGAGTATCTGTACTTATATAAGACAAAACAGACTTTAAAACAAAGACTGTAAAAAGAGACAAGGAAGGGTATTCATTACATAATGTTAGAGTGGTCAATCCAAGAATATTTGTAAATATCTAGGTACACAACATTGAAACACCTAAAAATATAAATAAAATATTAACAGACCTAAAGTGGTAAATAGATAGCAATACAATAACAGTGGAGGCCTTTAATACCACAATTACACCAATGGATAACTCATCCATGAAGAAAATCAATAAGGAAGCATCAGCCTTAAAAGACATGTTAGACCACATGGACTTAACAGATATTCACAGGAAACAAACAAACAAACAAACAGAAACCACCGTCATAGGTGAAAGTGAACAAAAGGAAAGGGAAATTAAAGTCACAGTCTGAATCACAGTTTCTAATCAACTAATCTTCAAATAGAGATTATCTCAGGTTCTCTGAATGGGCCTTAACCTGGGAAGAGAAAAACAGAAGAGTTAGAGACAGGGTTCCTTTTGTCAAAAGACTCCACTGGCCATTGCGGCTTTGAAATTGGAAGAAGGAGTGACCATCACCTAAGGAATGCTTTCCAAAAGCTGTCAAGGCAAGAAAATGGATTCTCCCTCAGATGCTTCAGAAGAAAGTTAGCCCTATGAGAACCATTGTGGCTTCCAACCTGCAGAATCATAAGACAATAAATTGTGTTGTTTCAAGCCTCTATGTTTGTGGTAATTTGCCACAAAACAATATGAAACTAATGGGATAATATATTTTATTTTCCTTAGAAAAACTATCTAAAATTATTTAAAAAGTCAACCACCAAAGAGATAAAATCATACTCTAACTTTTCAGATCTGATATAGATTTCATCAGTATATTTTACATTTAGGAAGAAAAGAATATTTTAAAATTAAGAAAAAATAAGTAAATAACATTTCAGAAAAGGGATCATTGGTTAAATGTGTGAGGGGAAAGATACCTTATAGTTAATTTATTCATTATTCTTTACCAGATGTGAATTTATCATATTTGATGCTTAATTACAGACTACTAGCATTTTGATTTAGTTTATTATGATATTTAAACTAAAGGATTTACATGTAATATATGTACTAAATTTTGTTTATAAAACAGTTTTCTAAGAAGTCCTCTTTTACTACTAAGATATGTGTGATTTTATTCTCTTTAATGTTGATGAAAATCTATACTGAGAGCCACTTTTCTTTAAAATGAACTTAAAGATCAATCTTATTCATGGACTTTGGACTTGAAACAAATCCAAATAGATTCAGAGTTTAAATCAATTGTAGCATTTCTATTTTTAGGTGATAACATTTTATTAAACATTTTCCTGAAAGACTCTAGGATATGAATCACTGAAGAGGAAACCTAAAGTTGATAGTATATTTTGTGACTTAGAGGAATTCATTTTCATAATGTTTCTAAATTCATTCAGTGTCTTCATGCTTGTTATGTAATCTTCATATATATCTTTTTTCTTTTTCACTGATTTTAGCACAAAGTAAACAGTGTGTGTATTAACCACTGGTAGGAAATGCATTTTCCAACTCATAAAAACATGTCATTTTCTTGTATTATTAATTTCATACATTTCTTTAATAATAAAACATTTTAGTTTTTGACAGAACTTCCCTGAAAAAACTAAAATACAATTTAAAAGTGGTTTCTACAGGATCCAAATCTTGTTCTGGTTTCAATAACATCTTAAGCAATTCTTATATTTAACACCCCATGAATTTCAGTTTTTTTAAAAAATCATTGAGTATTAGAAATGAAAACAGGTATTTGTCTCCATTTTCTGTTTGTTTTTTACACTTAGAGCTTTACTACCAGTAGCTTACAAAGACATTGACCTCTCAAGATGAAGAACCCAGAATAAGGAAATTATGTACAAAGACTTGGTGAGGACAATTATTCTGAATCTGAATAAATTAAAAGTTTCAAGTCATGATGTGTGGAGAATATTTATTGAAAAATATTAATCACCAAGTAGTAGTAGTTGGAGAATAAGTAAAAGCAAGCACCTGATACATAATATCATATAAATAAAATATGGTCCTATAAGATGAGAGCTATTGAAAGTAAATTCCCCTAACATTTTAATCACACAGAATGATGGAATCTTGAATATGGTTCTTTTCTAGTATTTACTTATTAAAGGACCACATTTAAATGGGATAGAGAAAATTGAAAATTATATTACATTGACACATGCATGTATTAGTGTATGATGGAGGTGGGTGGCCACTGATAGCAGGGAAATGCTTAGATTCAGGACAGATTTTAAAATTTTGGCTTTTATTTTCTTACATTTCCTTTCCCTTAGGTTTAAGAGAACAGTCAGGAACATCTCAGATGCCTGTTGGTAATGGCCTTCACTATTCTAATTCTGCCCCTGTGAGTCTTGAGATTTGACTGAGTTTTTTCTTCTAATTTCACATCTCTCAAGGTTTAAAGTGCAACTCTGAAGAGAGAGCTTGCCTGATTTAATAATTAAATATATGAAGAAAGGGGAGCAATAGTCCATTGTGGTGCTTGGAGCTTCCTGCTCTAGGGTTCTCCCTGGTTTTTTTTCTGCTCTCCCTGGGCTAATAAAAACTGATATCTAGCTATAAATCAGTTCCCAATCCAGATTATAAAACACAGTAGCTGATACCCTTAGAAGAGTAATAGCTTAAAAAAATAAGATAATTAAATACTTAAACACAGAGCTACCTCAAAATGAAAACTAAAGTTGAAAGTATATACTAAACAAGTACAAAAGGACATACAAGAGATTTAAAATATACCCAGTCAATATTTATAAGGAGATAAGGGAAGTTACTGAAATACAAACAAGAATAAGAACCTAGTGGTAATAATAGATTAAATATATGTAAATTAGTTGAATCAAAGAGTAAAATGGATAGGATAAGTAATGAGATTTATATATGTAAGGAATAACTGATGGGGACATACATCTACACATTAGGAAATCATTAAAGGTATCAAATAATAAAGGGGTGCAAGACACATGGAGGAAAGATACATGGCACCCAAGTGCCAACATCTGGATAATATTAGATCCACTGGTTAAAAACAAAAGCAAAACTAGACCAAAGAAGAAAGGGAGGAAAGGAAGGCAGATGTTTGAAAACTAGTGTACGTCTATTTTTCAAAAGTAAAAAGCAACCGGCAAGACTTCAGACCACAAAGCTGCTTAGAAGCCAAACAAGGAAGGAAATATCCATTATTACAGTGGTATAACTTTGGGGGGAAAATCCTGGAGCAAAATACCTTTGAAACCAAAATCAGTCAAAGGGAGAAATAAAGTGGGAGAAACCTGTTGATTTCTTATAAGTAATCATCCACTTCTGCTCTCCTGTGTCTCTTGTGACCCAGCTGCAGGAGAAGGGGCCCCACCTAACCTCTCCAGTCCAGATATGCTCTTGCTAGCCCTTATAATTACCTATTGATGTGGAGATGAACTACTTATCTCCACCCCTTGGAAACACCTATTGATATGGAGATGCACTAAGGATAGGCAGGAGATTCTGGAAATATTGCAATTTTACCCACAAGTGGACTTAAGAATATCAAACTAAAGAATACCAAAGAAAAAGAGAAAATTATAGAGGTTTTAGAGAGAAAAAAGAATTCATTTACAGAGAAATAAGAATCAGGCTGAATTCTGATGAAGAAGAATAATGAAGTAACAGCTTTATTATCCTGAAAGAAAATGAGCATAGATGTAAGTTTTTAGATGCTGTTAAGATGTTATTGAAATATGAAGGCATAGTAAAAATACTTTCATGGATATGTACCATAGTGACTTGCCTTTAGAAATCCACATGGAAAATATTTGTAGAGAAAGTACTTAAGTAATAATAGTCATTTAAAAAATTCTATAAAATACTCCAAGAACTATGACAAACAGGGCAATCATATAATATGTGGATAAAATTTAGTCTCATCAAAAATAAAAAAGACTACACGAAAAGGAAAAATAGAAGTATTCATAGTAAAAAGAAAATTTTGGACAATGATTATTTTTAGATGCATGACTTAGTATGAAAACATGCTGATGTACATATCTAATTATACAAAACATAATGGACATTGATAAGTTTAGAAGCATTAGTGGTGTGTAGAGATTTTAACAAACCTTTTCATTAATTGATAATTTAATTATACAAAAATAAGAAGATACATCAAAATTTAGATAATCTAATATGCCTGACCTATGAATAAACATAGACATCTTGACCCCAAAAGCAACAGTCCAGTATAAGCAATGGTCCAGTATATACAAGTATATGTTGAACATTTTCACAAACAGGCCTTTTTTAGACCAGACATATACATGAATAAATTCCCAGAGATAAACATCAGATTATATTCTTCAAATATAAGGCAGTAAAAATGGAAAGTAATGACAAAAATGTAAATTGTAAGTCCATATAATTGGAAATTAACTTTATTCCAAAAAAGAAATCATGCAACTACTTAAGAAATATTTAGAATTGAAGAGCTATGATAATAGTATCTGTTAAAATATCTGTCAACAAAGCTATTATGAAAAGGAAATCTAAAGGTTTAAACATAAACTCAAAAGAAAAACATAAAAAACATAAAAGAGAAACAACAACAACAAAAATACTAAAGAATCAAGAAATAAAGAGGTAATCAATGTAAGGGCAAAACCAAAGTACAACATGAAAAATGCAAGATTACAGAAACTATTCTTTAATTAGATTAACAAGAATCTTTACTACATTTTAATCTTTATTAAAAGACTTTTTCATTTATTAAAAGATTAATAAAAAGCCTCTGTGAGTCCTGGTCAAGAAATACTGAGAGATTATACAAATAAATAAAATACTAAGTGAAATTTATAAAAATAAAATTATAGACATGGGAGATTGATCAAAAATGTTAGTAGAAATAAGCCTAAGCATAAAACCACAAAATTAACAATAATAACATGTCTTTGTGACAGATTAATTAGGGATGATAAAGCATTTCTTTAAACATTTAAGGTAAAGTAATAGGGTAAAAAGATTAATTTATATTAAAATGTAAAGATTTTATTGCAATTAAGTACATTATGGAAAAAGTTAATAGAAACTGACATGGGACTGTATAATAATAATAAAAAATAACAGCTCTACTTTATATGACTAATTGTTGCCAGGTCCTGTTCAAGTGTGTTTAACTTATATTTTCCTCCACTTATTCAATGAAATTATTTTATACATATCTGTTAATACCTTACAGAACATTACTTAATACACCTAAGGAAATCTAATTAACAGCCTAAAAGTAAAGAGTGAGCTGAGAAAGCTAACCAGGTAAATAAATTTGCAATAGCTGTTTCCTTATAATGGCAATAGTAAGTTAGAAAATATAATATATAAAATATATTAAGTGGGAAAATAAAAAAATATATAAAATATAAACCAGTGAATTTGGAGGAAATGTTGAAAACTCTAAAAAGAAAACTGTAAACAGATTTGCTAAGCTACATTCAACTATTTGGAATAACTTAAAAGGTGAATGACATGCCATAATGCAAATATCAATGTTTCTAGTTATATGATAAGTTTACCATAAAGAAGACAAATTTCTAATAATTTATTTGGAAATTGAAATCATATATCTGAAAAACTTGAAAGAAGAAAAGAATAATCACTAAAATATAGCAGAAAAATGATTTGTAATAGATATAAATTACCAATGAAAAATGCAGTTGAATGTTGGCCTAGATTTAGAAAGACTAATAGATACAAATGTAAAATGAATTCATAAACAATCAATAGAACCGATTAAATCCAATTTAGAAAGGACTAATAATTCTTTGCCTGGCTCTGCTCTGCTCTTTTGGGTGGGACGCCGATCAGGCCCAGGCAGCGCCTCTGGCTCACACAGTAACACTAGTCAGAGGGCAGTCATCACTTTCGGGGTGCCCTTGTGTAATGCAGGTGGGAGGCAGGAGTCAGTTGGGTATATAGGTCCTTTCTAGTTTCAGAGAGAAAATTCTGTGGTGTATCTTATACAATTAATATTGATGCTCAGTTGCCCACAGTAATAACCAGCTTAATCATATGTATAGCACATCTTTTTCTTTATTACAGTTTTTCTGACTTTTAAAAATTTCTAAAATTAATCTACAATTTTAAATAAAAAATTGTATGCAAGTTAACAGAAATTTGAACAGAAATTAAACACTGAAGGGAATAAGTGAAGGAACTAATCTATAATAGTAAAGAAAAGAGATAGCTTGATAAGGCTAATAATGGGTTATTGTCAGACTCTAGTAGCATCATTTATAACCTAAGATAACTGATAATTCAGTCTGGGATAAACTGGGTTTGAAAAAAAACAAAAATCTGCTGTGGCTGGCTTTTGTAAAAAAAAGAATCATGTTAAGAAATCAAAGGTATAATGAAAACCTAAAGCAAGAAGTGCAACTGCAGATGGCAGGTTGACTACTAGCCTCCTACTCCCTTATCCATCCTTTAATGATAATAATTCCAGGATTGGGACCCTGTGAAATGCTTCCCATTCAGCAGAGACATGACAAAAGATTTAAGAGAAATTTGTTGGACCTCTCTATATAAAGTCAGTCATTGTTTTATTTTTTTATTTTATTTTTGACCTCTTTTTGAAAATTATAATATGAATTTTACTCCTACATCAGTTCTTTATACCCCTTATATATCCCTAAATCAATGAACGTCAGATACTTTCCTGCCCACGTGCAGAGTCAAGAATTCTTCCTGACTTATTCTCATGAATTAAACATTTTATTCTCCAGAAGAATTTTTTGTAATTTTGTAATTTTTCATGTTTCACAACTACAAGCTAAAAGAAGTTGAGCAAATTGAATAAGATTTTATCTTTCTATTATTTTGAGAAAAGAGAGGTCCATAAATAATTATTCCATTCCAAAATTCGAGATATTATCTACTACTTCTTTAAAACTTCAAGTTTGAGAAATATAGTTTGGATCTTAAGAAGCAACACCTATTTGATATAGTCATGTTTATCATATGATGAACATTATGAATTTTTCACTGAGAGTAAGAGGACTCTTCTTTGTCCCTAATTCTTAGTCCATACCACACTTAATGTACTGTGATTTAAAAGTACATTTCCAGATACCTTCCATATTTGTCAAAAATTCTTTGACAAAAAAAAGTTACCAGGGACAAAATAACACAGTGCAACCTAGATAATTTGCCTATTTATGCCCTTGAAATGACTTCAAACACACATGGAATCAAGTGTATAAAATAGTCATTTCAGAGACTTGTATCAATATCTGCTTCCCTCTGTATATTTATTTTTATTTTTTTATTTTCTTCTTGCAACCAGGCATTACAAACATTTGCAGTTCAATGCACAATTTGATTCATGTTTGCTGTCAAAGAGGAAGTTTTCATGTCTTTTCCATGGAGCATATATCTACTTAAGATGATTCAAGAAAGAATCTCATTGGTTTATCTGGTGGGTACGGAATTCTAAAGGGCCCGGCGTGTGTTCTATGTCCCCCCCTTGCTGAGAGATGAGGCATTGTAATCAACAACTCCATCTGTCTGGAGTATAGGGAAATTTCTTAAGCCAACAAAATCAAGAACAAGAGGGATGAGGAAAAAAACTGTTGCCAAGCAAAAATTACAGGTCAATACACAAATACCACAGCCATGTAATAACTGGTGGTGACAAGATTTCAATGATATGGTTTTATGATATAGCTAACATAAAGTCAACTAAGCTTATCATTATGTGACAAAAGAAATAAAATAATATAAATTTGCCAAGATACCCACCACCAAAAAATTCAAAACAGAAGTGCTCTCAAAGGCAGAGTGCCAAAGTAGAAATAATGTTGCTATGAAAATTTTTAATACATAAGTTGAAATCTTGACTTTGTCATGTATATCTTCATGGTCTGGAATAAATTCTAACTCTCAAGAGCTTATTTTGCAACTTGTAATAGGAAAAAACTATCTATTTAAAATATTGTGTGTTTGGTTGAAATGTTTTTCTTACATCAGCAGATAATAGAAAATAATTATTAAGCAAGTAATTGAATAATGATGTTCTCTACAAATCTGCAGTATGTGTTTAAATGCTTATAATATGTAATATTCTAATTTAGCTAAAAACATTATTGTTATGTTTTATGACACAGTTATATCACAAAGTACTAACTGTAAATTTTCAGTTACTGTTTTAACATTCTACTTTCATTCTAGTACCCTAAAAGCAGTACTTACAGGAGTAAGTACTTAGAGTTCCAAAAAAGCTGTTGACCTAAGTATGGAACAGAAAATATAAATTCACTGTTGTAAAGCAAGTTTTTCTTCTTACTGAGGATGAGAAAAGGCATGAGCTGAGAAGAAAGAAATGGACCCTATCGATCTGTGGAGAATGGACTATGCAACAGATAGCAGGGTTGGAAGAGAGAAGGACACCCTACCAAGCTATTTTAGATTCCAGGCACGAACCTATCACAGACTGTAGTTAACTCTGGTAAACCCCACTAGACAATTTATTGTAGAGAAAGGGGAGCTGTGGGGAAGCCTATTGATCTAACAAGCATACAACTGAACAGATCCCATTGCTTTTTTTCCTTTTGAGATACAGCCTAGTAAGACCTACTGTGAGTCATATACACCTGAGAGTATTGTTTTCACTGCATACTCTATATCTTCATTGATTTTTACTGTTTTTCATTTTGTCAAAGTACTGCAACTATGGTATTTAACTAGGCAAACTCTTAATTAGCTTTTCTTAAACTGTCCCAAATATAATCTGTATTTGAAGTTTAATTTTATGTTTTAAAGTTGTCCTAACAAAATGAGCAAGATTTCTAGGATTTTTACTGCATTTTCTACTCTATAGTATCACTCTGGCTTAGACTGTATAGTGAATAAATGTTGATAACTGAGCAAAAAGATGCTTCACTGACAGATTAAATATGGCAATATATGTTATAGTGCTTTACATATTAAACTATAATATTACATTACTGATCTACAAATTACCTATTCTTAAACTATCATAATCACATATTCAGAGGAGCTTTTAGTGAAAGAATCATCCTGATTGTGGCATATAAACCACAGAAATGTACAAAAGACCCCTGGGATAGAAATTTGAATCCAGTGATTCTTAATTCTTTAAGTATGGTGTGTCCTATATATGCCATGTGGTGCATTAGTAACTATTATATATAATAGGCTTATATTTAATGTATATAATTTCATGTATTTCAAAAATGCAATATGAATTTGAGAATCAGATTTGAAGGGACCATAAAGTCTGTGTTTTTTGTAACAAATATGATAGGTTTAAAATGTTAATCTGTAAAGACTTTTCACAGAACACATACACATATATTCAGACTTTATATATAAACATACCTGTATGCATTATACATTATTTATAAATAAATATATAAATACATTTAGCCAATTAGAAAAATATTTTACTTATCAATCATAGGGGTAATTTCAAGTACTAAATAAATGAAATATGTGAAAAGAATATAAATGGTAAACCATGATTTCAAGAGAGCAGTTTGTGGTAATTAATAAAGTATGATAGTCTTATAGAAGATATATTACTTGAACTTAAAGGTTCTCATAATTAAGTGACGGCCATTTGTAAGTTGTAATTCGCCTGGCTACAGTTTTTCTTGACCCTGCTGCCCGGCCTCGGAAGAGTTAAGGATTTCGGCGAGTGTCCTCATGTTTTAATCTTATTCATGGGTTTGGTGGCTGCCCTCTAAACAGAGCCAAAAAGAGAAGTGCACCTGCTGATGGAACTCCCTACACAAGCAACATATTCATAAATAATTCATAAGTCCTCCACCTCACAAGATTACCCTTTAAGCTGATAATTTAAGTGAGGAACTGAGGTCATTTCATCTGCCCTTTTAAGAGACCGCAACTCAGAAGCTTCACAGTGTTGATATTTAAGCAAACATGTTATTGTATCAAAGTTTTTTTTAAATCAACAAAATAAATTTCAAGTCTTAAAAGCAATGTTCTCATTTTCCCCAAAACTTTATTTGCCATTTTTAAAATAATAAAAATTACATATTTTAACCTGAGTCCTGAACATAAAAATAAGTGTTTTGAAAATGTTTGTAGGTAGGGGGTCTGGATGAACTCATAAATACTTGAATTCAATGGATTTATACTTCATTAAATTATTTTAAGTTTATGCTTAAATAAATGCTTTAAATTCTTAGCTTCTAAATATTGATGCTACCTCATCTCTTGCATAAGCAAGTTGATACTGAGGATTCATATTAAGGAAGAGACAGTCTGGCTGCTAAATGAAAATATGTGATGATTTGAAAAAAAAATTTAAGAAGAGGAGAGAAGAAGGAAAGGAGGAAGAAAGGCCAAAAACCAGACACCTAAAATTTAATTTGATAAGTAAAATTAATATTCGTAAGGGTGGGTACAAAAGATTTCTGGAAAAAGGTGGCAGAATTAGGTAAACTGTCCACAACTGGTCATTTCAAAATTTTAAACTAGTCTTTGTGAATGAACACAATGTTAAATCCAGAACTAGAACCATGTAAGGTCATTGCCACCAAGTTTCCTCCAATAGCATATAATAATTGGACATGCAAACAGTGTAGGTCATTACATGATGCCATTTTGTCTTTAGGTTTAAATACTTTCTGTGACACATTTTCAAACAACACCGAATCAATACTTACTCTTTAATGTAAATGTTTCAATTCTCTATTAGTTTAAATAAAATCCCAGGAAAATGTAGCTATTTTTTCACAGGCAGCATTAACACTCCTTCTGCTCATTTGTTGCTGTGTTCTAAAAACGCCTCTTCTAGTATTTTTTTTCTTGAGTCTCCTGTGATAATTCTAAATTCCCTGTGTCATTCTTCAGTTTTCCCCTTAATGGGAATCTCTGCTTCATATTTGTTTTCTCTTCCTCCAATCTGTGCTCTTATTCATCGCATTCTTATATTTTCTGTTTCTTCTCAGCCAAACATATATTTTTAAGAAAATTTGATTTGCTTGTATTTTACATTCAGAAGTGCTTATTAGGGACAGTATTAGGAATGTCTGTGGAACTACTGGAGGTATAAACTTGTGGTTTTTACCTTTAAGAATAGTTCACAGTCTAGTCTGAGATAAGAAGAGTCAGATACAATGAAATATTGAGACCAATACAAATGTATTGAGTTTTTTCTTGTTGCTATAAATTTCAGAATGTAAATGAGAATTCAGTTATTCCGTTGAATCTCTAAGACTGTATGAGTTTTCTGTTTATTTGCTTTTAAGAAGTAGCAAGGAGATGTGAAATCACAAGGTAGGTATATGGGGCTTTTCTTTTTATTTTTTTAAGCCAGTTAAGCTTATGGAGAGTATCAATCAAAAAGGACTATGCCATCTTACTACACTGATGGACAGTGACTGCAATGGGGTATGGGAGGGAACTCAATAATAAGGGTGAATATAGTAACCACATTGTTTTTCTTGTGAAACCCTCAAAAGATTGTATATCAATGATAACTTAATAAAAAAAAAAGGACTATGCCCTATTGATGGTACAGGTAATCCCCAAATCTCAGTGTATTACAGCAACCTGTGTTTTTTTCTGTTTTCCCTTTACTCATGCTAGGTTATCTATCAGTGCTTGCTCTCTCCCCACCTGGCCCAACCTGTGGGAGCACCTCTTCTGGAACATTGACACTATCTTGGCAGAAAGAAAAGAGATATAGCAAAATACCAGCTGGCTCTTAAATCTGCCCAAATGACACATTGACCAAAGCAAGGTGTATAGCCACATCTGACCTGAATAGCACAGAGTAGAATTACCCTCCTGGAATTAGTTAATATTTTTGAATACAAAGTACCATGAAGAATTAGCTTAAACCTTTAACTCATAGTGTGCATTTGAATTCCCACATACACTTTTTTTTATAATTCATTTTGGATCATTAATCTACAATTTCATGTGCAATATTATGATTATTAAACTACCCCCTTCATCATGTCCCCCCCACCAACCCCATTACAGTCACTGTCCATTAGCGTAGTGAGATGGTATAGAGTCACTACTTGTCTTCTCTGAGTTGCACAGCCCTCCCTGGGCCCCCCCTAACATTACATCTGCTAATCGTAATGCCCCTTTTTCCCCCTTGTCCCTCCCTTCCCACCCATCCTCCCTAGTCCTTTTCCCTTTGGTACTATTAGTCCGTTCTTGGGTTCTGTGAGTCTGCTGCTGTTTGTTCCTTCAGTTTTTTTCTCTGTTCTAATACTTCACAAATGAGTGAAATCATTTGGTACTTGTCTTTTTTGGCTTGGCTTATTTCACTGAGCATAATACCCTCTAGCTCCACCCATGTTGTTGCAAATGGTAGGACTTGTTTTCTTATTATGGCTGAATAATATTTCATTGTGTATATGTACCACCTCTTCTTTATCCATTCATCTACTGATGGACACTTAGGCTGCTTCCATTTCTTGGCTATTGTAAATAGTGCTGTGATAAACATAGGGGTGCATATGTCTTTTTCAAACGGGGCTGCTGCATTCTTAGGGTAAATTGCAAGGAGTGGAATTCCTGGGTCAAATGGTATTTCTATTTTGAGTTTTTTGAGGAACCTCCATACTGCTTTCCACAATGGTTGAACTAATTTGCATTCCCACCAGCAGTGTAGGAGGGTTCCCTTTTCTCCACATCCTCGCCAACATTTGTTGTTGTTTGTGCTTTGGATATTGGCCTTCCTCACGGATGTGAGGTGATATCTCATTGTGGTTTTAATCTGCATTTCTCTGATGATTAGCGATGTGGAGCATCTTTTCAATGTGCCTGTTGGCCATCTGAATTTCTTCTTTAGAGAAATGTCTATTCATGTACTCTGCCCATTTCTTAAATGGATTATTTGCTTTCTGTGTGTTAAGGTGCATGAGTTCTTTATATATTTTGGATGTCAACCCCTTATCGGATACGTCATTTATGAATATATTCTCCCATACTGTAGGATGTCTTTTTGTTCTACTGATGGTGTCCTTTGCTGTACAGAAGCTTTTCAGCTTGATATAGTCCCACTTGTTCATTTTTGCTTTTGCTTCCCATGCCTGAGGAGATATGTTCATGAAGAAGTTGCTCATGTTTATGTCCAAGAGATTTTTGCCTATGTTTTTTTCTAAGAGTTTTATGGTTTCATGACTTACATTCAGATCTTTGATCCACTTTGAGTTTACATTTGTGTATGGGGCTAGACAGTAGTCCAGTTTCATTCTCTTACATGTAGCTGTCCAGTTTTGCCAACACCAGTTGCTGAAGAGGCCATCATCTCCCCAATGTATATCCAAGGCTCCTTTATAAAATATTAATTGACTGTATATGTTTGGGTTAATGTTTGAATTTTCTATTCTGTTCCACTGGTCTGTGGGTCTGTTTTTGTGCCAATACCAAATTGTCTTGATTACTATGGCTTCATAGTAGAGCTTGAAGTCAGGGAGTGTAATTCCCGCTGTTTTATTAGTCCTTCTCAGGATTGCTTTGGCTATTCGGGTCTTTTGTGGTTCCATATGAATTTTACAATTATTTGTTCCAGTTCACTAAAGAAAGCTGTTGGTACTTTGATAGGGATTGCATTGAATCTGTAGATTGCTTTAGGTAGTATAGCCATTTTGACAATATTTATTCTTCCTAGCCAAGAGCATGGGATGCATTTCCTTTTGTTAGTGTCCTCTTTAATTTCTCTTAGGAGGGTCTTGTAGTTTTCAGAGTATAGGTCTTTGACTTCCTTCGTTAGGTTTATTCCTACGTATTTTATTCTTTTTGATGCAATTGTGAATGGAATTGTTTTTCTGATTTCTCTTTCTGTTAGTTCATCATTAGTGAATAGGAAAGCAACAGATTTCTGTGTGTTAATTTTGTATCCTGCAACTTTGCTGAATTCACATATTAGTTCTAGTAGTTTTGGAATGGAGTCTTTAGGGTTTTTTATGTACAGTATCATGTCATCTGCAAATAGTAACAATTTGACTTCTTCTTTACCAATCTGGATGCCTTATATGTCTTTGTTTTGTCTGATTGCCATGGCTAGGGCCTCCAGTACTATGTTGAATAACAGTGGAGAGAGTGGACATCCCTGTCTTGTTCCCGATCTTAAATGAAAAGCTTTCAGCTTCTCAGCGTTAAGTATGATGTTTGCTGTGGTTTTGTCATATATGGCCTTTATGATGTTGAGGTACTTGCCCTCTATACCCATTTTGTTGAGAGTTTTTATCATGAGTGGATGCTGAATTTTGTCAAATGCTTTTTCAGCATATATGGAGGTGATCATGTGGTTTTGTTCTTCTTTTTGTTGATGTGGTGGATGATGTTGATGGATTTTCGAATGTTTTACCATCCTTGCATCCCTGGGATGAATACCACTTGATCATGGTGTATGATCATCTTGATGTATTTTTGAATTCGGTTTGCTAATATTTTGTTGAGTATTTTTGCATCTACGTTCATCAGGGATATTGGTGTGTAGTTTTCTTTTTTGGTGAGGTCTTTGTCAGGTTTTGGTATTAGAGTGATGCTGGCTTCATAGAATGAGTTTGGAAGTATTCCCTCCTCTTCTATTTTTTGGAAAACTTTAAGGAGAATGGGTGTTATTTCTTCTCTATATGTCTGGTAGAATTCAGAGGTGAATCCATCAGGTCCAGGGGTTTTGTTCTTGGTAGATTTTTGATTACCGATTCAATTTCGTTGCTTGTGAATGGTCTGTTTAGTGTTTCTGTTTCTTGCTTGGTCAGTCTTGGAAGGTTGTATTTTTCTAAGAATTTGTCCATTTCTTCTATGTTTTCCAGCTTGTTGACACATAGATTCTCATAATATTTTCTTATAATTCTTTGTATTTCTGTGGGGTCTGTCATTATTTTTCCTTTCCTGTTTCTGATTTTGTTTATGTGTGTAGATTCTCTTTTTCTCTTAATAAGTCTGGCTCGGGGTTTATCTATTTTGTTTAATTTTTCAAAGAATCAGCTCTTGGTTTCATTGTTTTTTCTATTGTTTTATTCTTCTCAGTTATATTTATTTCTTCTCTGATCTTTATTTTGTCCCTCCTTCTCATGACTTTGGGCCTCATTTGTTCTTCTTTTTCCAATTTCAGTAATCCACATACACTTTTTCTTAAATTGCCTACACTTGAAGCACTTATCTTATAAACATGTCTTATTAGCCCCAAGAAGAAAGGGTGAAGGTATGTGTAAACACCTTTATTATCAGCTTCCAAATGAATGACTCAAACCCAGTCTTAGTAAATGACAACTTAACAAAGCGATGATCATAATTGGAATATAAAGTCAGCCCACTGCATAATCTTTTTACATGGTACAGGACAACTAACAATTTTTCTAAATGTCAATTTCTATATGAGGCAAAAATCTTTGACAAGAAATCCAGCTCTTTCTCATCCCTCTCACATCAGTTTAATGTGATATCCTTTGATTATATAATCAAAGATATGATTATTTTATTTGTATTATTTGTTTCCTTGATATTACCTGAATCATATTCAGACTCAAAGTTCCATGGAGGCAGACGCTATATTAAAGTGTCTGATACATACAGGATGCTTAATAACTACTTGCAGAACATAGGTATTTCAGAAGCCTTAAACAACTTTGGATTAATGCAGGTGATCTTAGTAACAATAATATTGAACATTCTTTGTTTTTTGTTTGGCTGATAACTATACTACTCAGAGATAGAGAAAATGTTCAAATGATTCTGGATCCAGTAGGATAATGCTATTATGTGTTGCATTCTTCTTATGCAACATTATTCTTATAAGACTTTGTTAATGGCAGAAAAACGTCACTGTCTTATACTCTGTTTCTTAAATAGATTTTCAGATTTTGTTGACTTTGTCTACCCCTTCCCCTGGCTTAGCCACTTTTTCGGGCTGATGGTGGGAGGAGAATGCGCAGTTTAAACAGCAGCCAAAAACTTTTACAGTGCGCAAGGAAATAAACCTTGTCCCAGATCCTGGGTCTTTGCAAATGGAAAAATAGAGTTCTTTTACTGAAAGCCATATAGAATAGAGTAACCACAAGTTCTGCCTCTATCTAAATACTTCTTTTCCTTGTGTCGAATGAGGAGCAGGGATTGTGGGGTGACAAAATCCCCCCCATTTAGGCTTCTGGAGGCTGTCCCCTATGTGCACCTGGTTCTCCACTCTGTCTGCCCCTATAACCCCCTTGTAGCTCTCATGCTTACT
>JAVSCE010003737.1:0-21450 GCA_032199065.1 Smutsia gigantea
AAGTCCTCCGAAGTTGGTAATCTTTTTTAAAGCCAATACATACTTGTGCTACTTTTCAAAAATTAACTTCAAGAAATAAGTGAATCATATGCTGATTTCCCAACTGCATTTGCTGCAAGAATATAATCATGTATATTATTATTTTATCCAGAATTATAGCTCTTGGCTGTCCACTCTTTTATATTTTATCTCCCTGTTTAGTCCCAAGAGATGGCTGGTTAGCCAAAGATGGGTAAGATTCCTCACAGGAGGAACAACTTAAGACAGGCACAGTTACAAGGGACCTCTGGTGAGCAATGTGAAGGCCAACTGAGGTGAGGAATAGAACCTCACCCCCCCAGATGAGAGAGACATTCCCTGTGACAGACTGTGTCACAGTTCGAGCCCAGCTAAACATCTCTGTCATTTAAAAACTGTCGGCCCATGATTCGACCCAATGTACAAGAGAAGGGGGGAATGTTAAAGCGAGAGAAACTCCATTTTAAAAAGGCCATCTTAAGAAAAAAAAGCCTCAACCCTGACCTAGTTCTAAGAAAACTTTGTTCCAGTCACCGGAAAAACCATCCATTGTTTGTTGCAGTTACTGGAAAAACCACCCATTGTTTCTTCCTGTAACCCTCACCCCAGATAGTTCCCTAGCAATGACCTCAGGTCCAGACACTCAAGGTCCAGGCTCTCCTGTCCCTTAAAGATAACATACATCAGCCTGCATCTGCTTGCCAGCCGGACTTAACCCATGGGAAATATCCAAATTAGAGCCGCTCTCTCCCTGCACCTTGTAATGCTTCAAAACCTTGCCTACCCTGAGCTCAGTGCTCTCACTTTGGAACTGCTGCGTTAGTGACAGGTGTGAGTCCAAGCTTGAGCTTGAAATAAATGACCGTTTTGTGTTTGCATCGGAATCGGCTCCTTGGTGGTCTCTCGGGGACTTGTGACTTGGGCACAACACAGGGAGGCAGTTAACCTTTTGAGTCTTGCTTTTAAGCTTTATTATGTGGACCAGAGCAGAATTCAGGCTAGGATTAATTTTTCCAATACTTGAGCATAACCCTTCTTAGTACTCTAACCAATGTGCTGTGAATTATGTGGTTTTTCACTCTTACTGTTGGGGACAGGACCTATACTTGTCCTTTCTGAGCTCTGTGGAGTCTTTTAATCTTTTAGGGTTGTTTTTTCCTGGGCTCAGGTAGTTTCCTTAGATTTATGATTGCAAATTTTTTATTAGGTGGCAGACATTCTGAAATTCGCCTTTTATATGATGGATATATTTGTATTCCTACAAATATTATTAAGCTGTTAATGAATGTGGAACTAGTTTGATTATTTTGTGTTGTTAAACTGGACCAGAGAAGCATTCATCAGTGGTTATCTTGGCGCCACTCTGAAGCAAAACCCTTTTGGTTTATTCTATCCAGTATCCTATGAATTGTGACGTTTTCTGCTCTTGCTGGAGGTAACAGGAACTATTCCTGGCCCTGTGTGTGTTCCATAGAATAGTCCCTTTAATCCTTTCATTGGTTCTATTCTAGCTCAGAATAGTTTCCTATTTCACATGTGTTAAGCATTTCTCAGCTGAATACTTCCAGGAAATTTGCTGTGTTAACTCTACAGATTTATGTGCAATTCTCCCTTCTACTCTGTTTTGTGAATTCTTTTTTTTTTGTCTTCCTTGACTCTCAGCTCCATCTGATAAACTCAAGGAGTCTTCCAGGCTCTGCCTGACTTAGCTTTCCCTGCACTGCTGCTTGGGAACTCTTTCCAGATAGTAAACTAGGACAGTTGTATTGCTTACCTCATGTTTCTCATCTTTCAGTATTCACTCTCCTTTGTTGCCTGATGTCCAATGTCTTGAAAAGTGTCATTTCATATATTTTTTCCTGTGCTTTAGTTGTATCAGAAAGGAGATTAAATGCTGTCCTCATCTACTTCATTTTGTCTTAAAGTGGTAGTCTGGTAGTAGCATTTTAATTGGGTTATAGTGGTTCAACATGTCACTTCCAGAATTAAAACCTGGAGTGTGAGAGAGCTACTGTTGATTCCCAAGGCTCTGGAACTTGCCGTGAAGAAGAACAATGTGTTTATGGGATGTCAGCCAGTGCTTAAGTAGCTAAGGTCTCTGGCTTTTATCTGTCTACCTCCAGTGCAAAACATGTCATTTACACAGATTGTGATCTCAGTAATTGTTTACAATAGAACAGAATTCAGTATGCGGTGGGGTCTGTCTAGGACCCTCTGCCAAGGAGGGTCTTTAAAGGACCTTTTTAAAAGCTGTTCCCAAGACATACAAGGACAACAGTATAACAAGCCTCCATTATTCACAATTCCTTGTATTAGATTGTAGAAGTGTCAAGTATGTGTTTGAGCAATTATTACTTGTAGTCATTTCTAATTTTCTTTTAAACACTTCAGACCTCCATTCTCGATGTGGGACTATCTAAACCCATGCTAGCACAGAGATGCAGTCAGTAAGTTTTGATTCCTAAGTCTGGAATATTAGGTAAGAGCAAGCATTTCAAATACATTTCCAAAAAGATAATAAATTAGTATATTCATTGGACACGCTTTTCAAAAATGACTTAATGGTTACTCCCCAAAACACCATATAATAAGTTGTTTATTGGTTATACTTCACCTGTGTATACAAAAAAACTGTTACCCAAAATGAGGACTTAATGCTTTATACCTTAGAAAAAGATTTTAAAAGTACATTTTTAGGTGTTAGTGAATTTTATAATATACATTATTTATACTTTAAATGGAATGGCACCTCCCCAGATTGTTCTGCCCCAAAATGCTTGCATACACACACACACACACACACAAACACACACACAAACACGGCTCCTAAGCCATGCCCTATTTTGCTAATATTAAGAAAATATATTTGAATGAATGGCCGATAATTGTAAAGCTGATAGTTCTTCCAGAATTTATTTATAGGCTTAACAAAATACCAAAAAAAATCTCAATAGGAATTTTTGTTTGTTTGAAATTTACAGAAATATTTTACCAGCTTATCTAATAACAAAAGTAAACAAAAGAAAAGAACTAAGACATTTTGAAAATAAAGACTACCCTTTCCTTGCTCTACCTCTTCTTTAAAACTTTTTAAACCTGCTGCTATAAGCAAAACATAATAGTATCCACAAAAACATCATAGTATCAACAAAAGATCGGACACATAAGGTATAGCCTGGGAATATTCTGGTATGTATGCCTTACCATATATTATTATGGTAGAAGAAGAATCAAAAGTTAATGGCAAAGAGATTGGTTGTTCAGTAAATAGTATATGAGAAATTGGCTCGATATTTCGTAAAAAAAATGTAAATTGTCATGTCTACCACAGAGATAAGTTTTACTTATGTTAAAGAGCTAAGTCTGGAAAAAACAATGATCCTAAAAGAAAATACAGCTAAATTTGTAGTTGACCATTGAATGGAGCTCTCCTTATCATTAAAGTATTGAAATAAAATCATAAAGAAATGATATATAAATTTGACTACATAAAATTATTACTGAACATTAAAAACCATCAAGTGGGGAAAACATTGCAAATAATATGTTGGAGAACTGACATTTTAAGGGGATTACCAATTGAAAGAAATAGTAATTCAATAATGACAAACAGGCAAAAACATAATTCACTTGAAAAATGGAAAAGCCATTAGGCATGGAAAAAATGTTTAGCCTAAGAATCAAAATTTAAACTATTGATTCCATTTTTAATATGTCAAATTAGAAAATAATTTTTAGAGAGTAATGTTCAATGCTGTCATGGATGTGGTAAGACAAATTTTCATAAACTGCTGCTGGGAGTAGAATTTGTAAACTTTTTGGAATATAATTTTGTGGTATGTTAAGAATCTTGAACTATTTTTTCTCTATGACTCAGTATTTCCTATTTTATCTCTTAAGAATCCATTTGGGGAAATAATCATATTTCAGTCCTTTTTAAAATTCTGAAAAACTGAAAATAACTTAAATAAACATTTAGGTAAATTATGATAAATTAGTATGTTGATATTGTACATCTATTTAAAACTCGATATAAATAAGTTTTAAAGATATGGGAGAATGCCTATGAAACAACATTATGTAGGAGAAAAAGAGGCTACTAAAAAGTAATATAGTATGATATATGTATATATATATGTTAAAACACACACACACTCATTCACACATACACATATACAAATGTACATGATTTGAAGAGAAGACAATAAGACTAGCAGTGCTTACTTAAGGTTTCTGGAGTTTTAGATGATTTTCATTTATGAGGAGATTTATGATAGGATGATTAGTGAATAGGAATGCATTAATGGTCGTGAACCTAAAACATTTAAGAAGTTGTAGCATAGCATATGACAGAAGTAGCTAATGGGGTGGGGAATGGATAGTTCTTAGGGACAAGTATTCCTGAGTTCAAATCCTAGGCTGCCTTCTTACTAGCTATGCTTTTCGGGGCAAGTTACTTCATCATTTTAAGATTCTTTCTCCATATGTGAGATGGTGATAACACCTACCTCAGGTTTGTTTGAAAGATTGTAATAACATATGAATGTAAAGTGACTGGCATATAATTGCTACTCAGTAATTTTCTTATTTGCATCCATCATGAGGCTTTCACAGAGACAGTTTCATGACAAGATAATATAGTTGCCATAAACTATAACCTAGACAGAGTTTCTTCTTTACCTCAGACTTTGAAAGATTTTTGTTTATGGTTTTCTTATGTATTAGGTCTCACTGAACATTTTGATTAGCCCTCCTTGAATGCTAAATATGTAACAAGTATTTTTTATTCTTAATATCAAATGAAAATGATGTTCTCATTGTTTTGCCACTATAATATTTATATGAACTCTCCTTAAACTTAGATAATGAAAATCTTTGTTTTTTATAGATCTTTTTAAAAGTGGATGGAGTATCAAAATTTATCTTGAACTGTTCATTCTGTGAAATTTTATTAGCAACCTGAATCTGCATTATGTAATGAATCTGCATAATGTAATTCAATGACCATAATTCTAAATGGCAAGCCAATTACAAGATTTTATGATATTTTATTCAAATTTTGAGCTTTCCTAAAAATCCAGAGATTTCTTTAATGAAAATAACCAATTTCTAGACAAGTTATTTGTTTTGCCTACTGGAAGCCCTTGATAAGTCTTCAAAATTACATCTAATATTTGAGTAGTACTCAATTTTATTTATAGATTAACACTCAAGAATGATACAAAACCTATGCTAATAATACCTCATGGTTGCACACATAACATTCCACAATTTACAAAGCTTTTTTTTCCACATAAACTAATTCAACTCTTACAACAACCTTGTTAGGTAGATTTAAGCAGATATTATTATTATTTTACAGGTTTAGAAAATGAAACCCACAGGGCTAAGTAACATGTCAAACATTGCAATGCTAATTCTGATTCCAAGTCCAGTGATGTTTTCACTTCATCATAGCAGCTGTACTCCAAAGGACAAAAAAAAAAATGAGGAATACAATGCCATTAAAGTCCTGTACTTCACTAACAGAAGAGGCCTGGAGCTATCCCTTAGGTCAGAGATTGGGGTTAGGACCGTGTTTAATAGAATAGTTACTAATTTAATAGCTTACATTGGTATATTAGAAACTTTGGGTTAGTAGAGCCACTAAAAGTGAATTACTGAGAAGTGATAGTAGGTAGTGAAAGAGAAAAACAGTAGAAATAGTGAAATTACCAATGCTAAACCAAGATAGCGTATATACTTCAAAGTTCCTGAGGGCATCACTATATTGTAGTAGAGTATTAAAATAAATAATCGTATTTTGACACTAAGTCATTAAGAGAAAAAGGTACATCCTGTGCAGTACATTCACTGTAGAAGATATGCAAACTACATATATTTTAGGAAGATTTACATTGAAATGGTTAATATTGAAGAGAAGATTAGTTTCATCCATCTACTTCTCTTATTTTCTTATTTGCCTGCACTTGTCTGTTTATTGGTTTTTAAATAAGTGATTTTTTAATTCAATAAGAAAAAAAGAGCAAATGGTAAATTATTATTTTATTCTAGGTTCTGTTTACAGAGGAAGATGTGAAATTCTACCTTGCAGAACTGGCCCTTGCTTTGGATCATCTGCACCAATTAGGAATTGTATATAGAGACCTGAAGCCAGAAAAGTAAAGCTATATTTTCCCTATGTATTCCTGTTACCAGTATTTCTATATCTACATTTTTTATATATCGTCTTTTATTTTCAGGATTATGTGAAAATGTATATGAATTATACAATTATATGAAACTACTTTAAAAAGTTATCTCCATAAAATACCCATTGATTTAAAATTAATAATTTATATATTGCCCAGTACATCAAATAGATACTGACCTATTTTCAGTTTATGATTATTTTAACGTAAATGTATTATATAAAAATATTTTATTCCATCTTGATGCATTTGAATTTTGATTTACAGCATTTTGCTTGATGAAATAGGACATATCAAGTTAACAGGTATGCAAATTCTTATTCTACCCTAAGCTTGTTTTATGTTTTTTGTTCTTTTAATATATTTGTCTAAACCTGTCTTCTTTTCTCCTGTTTGTTGCTTTAACTTGCAGTTTATTCATTTCTTTAGTGAATTAAAGTTCAGTTAAAGGGTTCAAAAGATAGCTCTCAATATGTTCAAACTGTAATACCAAAAATTTATATTAGAATCACTAATCTCATTAAGAAATGATATTTGTTTTCCTTGGTAAAAACACACCATCTTAGTTTCAGTCTCGACTGAAAGATTTATCATATGCAGTCACCACATTTGATATATAGTGAATTAAAACTTTTAAACTGTTTCATAATCAGAAGTTCATTTTGTTCTTTATATATAAAAACATGTTTTATTTTACTTTATTTTGACTATTGAGGTTTTATTATGTGTAATACACTGTGCTAATCCTTGCAGGAGTCACGTGGAAAATATCATTATACCATTAAAAATAATTTTTTACTTTGAAATAATTAGAGACTCACAATAAGTTGCAAAATATAGTGCCAAGAGATCCTATACCCATCACCCAGCTTCCCCCAATGCTGACATCTTACAAAACTGTAGAGCATTATGAAACACAGGAAATTGATTGGTACAGTACAACTATCTGGACCATATACTTTATTTGGATTTCACTGGTTTATGCATGCATTCTTTCTTTTGTTTGTGTGTAATTCTGACATCACATGAACAGATTTGAATATCACCATCACAAGCAGTATTTAAAACTATTCAGTAACCACAGAAGAACTCTCTTGTACTGCCAATTTCTGGTCTCTACCCCTGCTCTTACCTTATATCTGGCAACCACTTATCTCTTCTACATCTCTAAATTTATTATTTTGAGAATATGATATGAACAGGATCATGCAGTAGTCACACCATTGGGCATTTATCCTAGAGAAATAAAAACTTATGTGCACAAAGAAACCTATATACATTTTAATAATAGCTCTATTTGTAATAGCCCAAGACTGGGAAAGTCCCAAATGTCCTTCAGAGAGTGAATGGAAAAACAGATGGTAATACATCCATACAGTGGAATACTATCCAGCAATAAAAAGGAAAGAACTCTTGGTATAGATTGAAGGGCATTATGCTGAGTGAGCCAGTCTCAAAAGGTTGCATATGTTTTAAATAGACAGTAAGTTATGTATTTAATCAACAGAATGTTAAAACAAATACAATTAAGGTGTGATCTTTTCAGAGATTTTTGGATGAGTACACTTAAAAGGTCAAGTTGCTTTAAATTCCTAAGTATACTGCTTCAATGTGAAAATAAACTACAAAGCTGTTAGCTTGAAAGCTCAAGCAAATGTGACAAATGAAAGTTTAGTGAATCTTACTGATTCGTAGATGATTATATTTTTCATATATAAAAGAAGCAAAGTAGATTGAAAAGGATTGAGAGGAAAAGAAAAGAAAAATAGGAACAGAGAAAAGTTTTGAGATTTTATGTAATATATAATTTTTATTTTATGAAAAAGAAATTGGTTTCAAAGCTAATTAGAATTTAATTATTTTCATTTTTCTTAATAAATTATCAGGGGTGAGGAAGAGAGGTACATAAAGAGTAGAATAAATCCTATCTATATCTCTCTTCTACATTAAGGTTATTTGGGTGAATAATGATTTCAAACTGTTTTATATTTAGTCTTGTAATATGAATTCTGCTTTTATACCATTTGAGCTTACTGGCTGAGGAGGGAATAGTAGTTAGAACCAATGTTAATTTATAAGACTTGTAACAGGAAGAAAAAGTTATTTATAAATACATTTTCAACAGTTTAATATATTTCCTTAAAATGGCACCAATATTTCTTTAAGTATACAATAATAAATATTAGATAATTTACACTTTTATAATTATAACCAACTTCAATGTTTTGTAATGAGTTATAAACTTAAGGGATTTAACCTCATCACATTCTAACAAGGTTCATTAGGTGTGCCCATTCACAGCAAGTATTTCAAGACTTTACTTTTCATTTTTCATTCTTTCCTTCAATTCCTTTTCTTTTTATTCTTTCTTTCTCTTTCTTTCCTTTTCTTTTTCTTCCTTTATTGCTTTCTTAGCTTCTGTCTTTCCTCCCATCTTCCTTCCCTTTTGCCCTCCTTCTCTTCCTACATCCTTCTTTCTATTTTGAATAGTGTAAAAAGTAACAGAATGATTGCTATTTGCCATTGATACCATGGGCTGTAGGGGTTTAGGAGTGTCTCATCTAGGCATGGTCTTCCCCACCATTCTAAGATTCCCTAGAGTAATCTTAGGAGAGGGTCAGTACCTTTCTTTTTACCTGCCAACTCTAAAAATCCTCCAGATAGAAAGAATGGAACTGATGTTTAACAGGTTACTCTGGAATGGCAGTGGAATATGGAAAGGTTCCTTGGTATGAGTGCTTTGAGCCTGATTGGCCACATACTGAGATTATGATTGTATAGATGAAGATCGGTAGAATGAGAATTGGATACCCCAGATTATCTACATTCTTACTAATATTTATATTGTCTTTGTCTTAATTATTTTTTCTGGAACACTCATACCATAGTACATGTAAGAAACTAACCATATGATATGACTTGCCTGGCGTTGAAAGTAATGGTTATTTGTAATGTCCCATTGTAAATGATAAATTGAACAAAGAATTGATTTTAACTGTCTGTGGTTACTATAATGTGTTTCTGAGGGACATAATTCAGGAGTTATTTCTATAAGGAGAGAGTAGAGAAAAATACAGTGTGAGAAATTTGAATCCCATAGTACTTGAGCTAGATATTTAAGAGAAAAACGTATACATAAGAAAATCTACTTGTACTTAGAGTAAATACTCATCAAATTATTGTGTTTTGGACATGCTTTTAAAATTTAAAGTCTTATGAAAGAGTCACTTAAGGTTACAAAGATATATTGCCTCCCCATTCGTCACCTCCCCCCAAAAAATCACTTTATGTAACTGATTTCTACATTGTCTTTTCTTTTCAAATTTGTGCCTTGGAAAAGCCACTGATCAACAAATGTCTTATTTAATCTTGTGGTTAACTCTTACTGTAAAAATTTTTATCAATTAGTTGCTGAGCAAATTCTAGTGTTAGAAGTCAGTTTTGTCAGAAATAGTACAACAGAGGACCTCTATGAGTGGTATTAATCTCTGAAACATAGCAGATGATAAGAAAATTCTCTTCCTTTTCCCCTCCTCTCTCGAAAGGCCAAGGAAGTCAGTGTTCTCTACAGGTATGTTGTTAACTATTCAGCTGGACTGACTTCAAAGACTATCTTTCATTGCATTTCGTTTTTGAAGTGGAATGTGCACAGTTTAAAAGTCTCAAAACAGAGAAAGAACATAGTACATTGAAAAGCTTTTTTTGTTATACCGAAAATCATATGCATTCAGCTATTATGCAAGGATAAGTGATTTTTAAATTAAAATATTGAGCATGGTTATAAAATCAGTCTCAAGGGGCCCTAAAATTAAATATTAAGATATAAAAATGTTCCATCAACTCCCCCACCACAAATTTCCCCACTGTACTTCAATCCTCCCTTTACACTTAGATAACCACCAATCTGTTTCTGGCCCTACAGTTTTGTCTTTTTCATAGTGTAATGTATACAGAGGCATAGACTATATAGCCTTTGAGTTGGGCTTCACTTACTTAGTATAGTGCATTTGCGATTCATCCATATTGTTGTGTATATCAATAGTTTGTTTTTTTTTTAATGCTGAGTAGTGTTTTCATGATGGTACATGGTTTGTTTATCCAGTTCCCAATTAAGGTGCATTTGGGTTGTTTCTTCTTTTTGGCAGTGATAAATAAAGCCAATATAAATATTCATGTACAAGTATTAGTTGAACATAAAATTTTATTTCACTTGAGTAAATACCAAAGGAGTGGAATTGCTTGGTCATATGGTAAGTGTTTAACTTAATCAGAAACCTCCAACCTGTTTTCCAAACAGGTTGTACCATTTTGCATACATATCAACAATGTTCGAAAGCTCTGGTTGCTCTGCGTCCTCACCATTACTTGGTATTTTCAGTATTTTTTATTTTAGCTCTACTAATACCTTGTGTTTTAAATTTGCATTTCCTAATAACTAATTATATTGAGCATCTTTTCATGTATTTATTTCTTTAAAGAAGTGTCTGTCTATATCTTTTTCCCATTTAAAAATTGGATTATTTTCTTTTTATTGTATTTTGAGTTTTAAAAAATATATTCTGAATACAAGAACTTTATCAGATATGTAATTTGCAAATATTTCTTCCAGTCTGTAGCTTCTCTTTCATTTTCTGAATAGTATCTTCTTAGGAGCAGTTTTTGATTTTGATTAGGTCCATTTAGGAACTTTTACTTTTGATGTTGCTCCTAAGAAATTTTGCCTAACCCAAATCACAAAGATTTTCAACCTTATTTCTTTTGGAAATTTTACTGTTTTAGATTTTCCATTGATTTATATGATTCATTTTTAATTAATGATTGTTTATGATATGAGGACGGACTTTTGTATATCAATATCCTGTTTTTCTGGAACAAATTGTTGAAAAGGCTGACCATTCTCCATGGAATTGCTTTTACACCTTTGTCAGAAATCAGTTGACAATATATAGCCAATTCTGTTGTAATGCAACACATGTTATAATCACCACACAATGCATAATTGCATATTAAAAAGCACAGGACTTAAGGGAAAAATGGGGCTAGGGGTTTAATACTAAATATATAACCAGTGACACATTAAAGAAAAATAGGAAGGCTGATAAAAATAATAGCATTGTTTTACATGTTCTAAATGATTAATAATATATAAATACTACAATAAATATGGTAACTTAACCTTTAAAAAATCCTGAAATTTGCTCGTAGAATTGGCGTCAGAAAGTTTGCAGTTTGTAAGTTATTGTGAAACAGTGGAAGATAGATTATCTGGAATTGGGAGGAAAGTTGTAACACCACAGGTGGACAGGAGTGACTCATAACACACATGATGAGCTGAAATAGCTGGTAGATGTTTGAGGTATGTGCATGTATTTCTACTTGGCTTCATTTAGTGAGGTGCAGCTTTTTAGTATTGCACCTAGAGTTTTTTTGCAGACAAAAGTGCACATAAGCCAACTGAAATTCAAAATTCATGCTGTGCTTAAATTGTTTCCTGACATATCAATCACATTAGAGAAAATTTGCATTTTCTGACTATATTTGCCTATTCTGGGACACTGTCCTGTTGCATTGATATATATAAATGTGTGTGTGTGTGTGTGTGAGTGTGTGTGTGTGTGTGTGTGTGTGTGTGTGTCTAGCCTTTCTACAACACCACACTGTCTTGATTACTGTAATCAGGTAATTTATAGTAAGATTTAAAATCAGGTAGTGTATCCTTGGATTTTTTACTTTTTCTAAATTATTTTGGCTATACTGTTTCATTTTTATTGAATTTTAAATTTAGCTCATTTATTTTTACAAAATAAATGTGGCTGGGATTTTTACTAAATTTTTTTAAAGTCACATTGAATGTATAGATCAGTTTTGGAAGAATTGACATCTTAAACAACATTGAATTTTCTAAACCATGAACACAGTGTATCTCTCCATATACTTAGATTTACTTTGATTCCTGTCATTGGTGTTTCTGGTTTTCAGCATACAGGTCTTACTTATACTTTGTATATTTATACCTATGGATTTAATGTTAGGCTTTTTGGTGGTATTATAAATTCTACTTTTTACAGTTCAGTTTCCAATTTTTGAATGCTTGTATATAGAAATAAGATTGATGTTCATATACCTTTGATACATTTAGCTCTTTGAAGGCCATAAACAAAAATGAAAGCTCACCAAAGCCAAAGTAAAATTTGCTTTTTAAAATATTTTTAAAAGTATAAGTTACTGTCTCTCATTTGACTAGTCTTTTAAATCTTAGATCACTATGACAGCTTTGATTTGTCCTCTCAAAATTGTTGAATGATATTCTAGTTTAGACATAATAACATATTTTGAGGATGAGATTTAACTGAACAATCTTTAATTATCTTAAAGATTATTATTATAAATACATGCTACTTTCTATTATTGGTCTCACAGGTGGTTTCATAAGAATAATCGTAAGCCATCCTTGAACAGTTTTAAGGTTTAATGCATAATTTTGTTTCCTTTGGTAATTTCTACTTTCTAAAGATCTTCAGATACATATTTGTGTAATATTGTTATTATAGATTTTGGACTTAGCAAGGAATCAGTAGATCAAGAGAAGAAGGCCTATTCATTTTGTGGTACAGTGGAATATATGGCTCCTGAAGTAGTAAATAGGAGAGGTCACTCCCAGAGTGCTGATTGGTGGTCATATGGTGTACTTATGGTAAGTAGTGGGTTTTTAAAATAATTAATGCCAACAAAAAATTAAAATTATTTAGAATTTTAATATAAATTTGGGGATGCATCATGTGAGATGGGTTCTGATAATTCATATTATCATTAAAAACTTATTATTGGCTAGCTCTTATACAGTAGAAATTAGGGTTTTGGTGTTCTCATTTCTTGTAAAGTTGCTAGATGAAAGGGTAAATGACATCATTCTTTTAGAAACAATTCAAATTTAAAACTCAAGAGAAATGCCTGAGATTTTAGATTTCAGAATACTATGTTTAGCATTAATATGGCATTTTAATTAGGTATATAGAATTTAGCACCTTACCACACACTGTCTTACTGTCAAATTGTTTCAAGCATGTCCTTAGAAAGATTGAAAACGTCTTCAGTAGAGCAATCAGGTATTACAACTTTTCACCCCCATGGTACTTAGTATAGTAGGCATATGGACTAATTTGGTATAAGAATAACAGAATTTTCAGTTCTAATTAGAATGATGAATGAACAGCTGTTGAATCAGATACAGTTCCTTTTGAAGCCTGATAATCCGTTTTATTTATTTATTCCTGAATGACACACAATATGACAACAATATATTACATGCCTATTATAAGGCTGGCATTTGAGGAAGGTGGTGGGCTGGGAATGGACTAGTACAATATTTAGCATTATCCATGACCCAAGAAGGCATTCAGTCTAGTTGAGGAAACAATTGGAATAGCTAAAGAAAATGTATGGATGCACCTTAAGAATTCAGGCAAGAACTCATATAATGTTGAATTATGAAAAGAAGAGGGGGTGGATATTAAATTAAGACCTGAAGGATGGATAAAATTTGAATAGCTGCATGTTAAGAACGATAGTACTGTGATCATATTAAAAAATACCTGGAGAAACAGTTTGACTAGAGTTGTGGAGAATGAGGGTGAAAGTAAGGAAATGAGCTGTAATCTTGTTAAGAATTTGCATGCAATTCTCTGTATAATAGGAAACTTTTTAACATTCTTAAACAGTGTAGTAATTCAACAAAAAAATGAACTTTAGAAAGATTAGCCTTGACAGCATTATTTATTTATTTATTTGTTTTTTTAATATAATTTATTTTATTATCATTAATTTACAATTACATGTGCAATATTACGATTATTAAACTACCCCTTCATCAGGTCCCCCCACCAACCCCATTACAGTCACTGTCCATCAGCGTAGTGAGATGCTATAGAATCACTACTTGTTCTCTCTGACTTGTACTGCCCTCCCCGTGTCCCCCCCAACATTACATCTGCTAATTGTAATGCCCCTTTTTCCCTCTTATGCCTCCCTTCCCGCCCATTTTCCCCAGTCCCTTTCCCTTTGGTAACTATTAGTCCGCTCTTGGGTTCTGTGAGTCTGCTGCTGTTTTGTTCCTTATTTTTTCTATGTTCTTATACTCCACATATGAGTGAAATCATTTGATACTTGTCTTTTCTGGCTTGGCTTATTTCACTGAGCATAAGACCCTCTAGCTCCATCCATGTTGTTGCAAATGGTAGGATTTGTTTTCTTCTTATGGCTGAATAATATTCCATTGTGTATATGTACCACATCTTCTTTATCCATTCATCTACTGATGGACACTTAGGTTGCTTCCATTTCTTGGCTATTGTAAATAGTGCTGCAATAAACATAGGGTGCATCTGTCCTTTTCAAATTGGGCTGCTGCATTCTTAGGGTAAATTCCTAGGAGTGGAATTCCTGGGTCAAATGGTATTTCTATTTTGAGTTTTTTGAGGAACCTCCATACTGCTTTCCACAATGGTTGAACTAATTTGCAGTCCCACCAGCAGTGTCGGAGGGTTCCCTTTTCTCCACATCCTCGCCAACATTTGTTGTTGTTTGGGTTTTGGATGTGGGCCATCCTCACTGGTGTGACGTGATATCTCATTGTGGTTTTAATCTGCATTTCTCTGATGATTAGCGATGTGGAGCATCTTTTCATGTGCCTGTTGGCCATCTGAATTTCTTCTTTGGAGAAGTGTCTATTCATGTCCTCTGCCCATTTCTTAATTGGATTATTTGCTTTCTGTTTGCTAAGGTGCATGAGTTCTTTATATATTTTCGATGTCAACCCTTTATCAGATACGTTTTTTATGAATATATTCTCCCATACTGTAGGATGTCTTTTTGTTCTACTGATGGTGTCCTTTGCTGTACAGAAGCTTTGCAGCTTGATATAATCCCACTTGTTCATTTTTGCTTTTGTTTCCCTTGCCCGGGGAGATATGTTCATGAAGAAGTTGCTCATGTTTATGTCCAAGAGATTTTTGCCTATGTTTTTCTTGAAGAGTTTTATGGTTTCATGACTTACATTCAAGTCTTTGATCCACCTTGAGTTTACCTTTGTGTATGGGGCTAGACAGTAGTCCAGTTTCTTCTCTTACATGTAGCTGTCCAGTTTTTCCAACACCAACTGCTGAAGAGGCTGTCATCTCCCCATTGTATATCCAAGGCACTTTTATCAAATATTAATTGACTGTATATGTTTGGGTTAATGTTTGGATTTTCTATTCTGTTCCACTGGTCTGTGGGTCTGTTTTTGTGCCAATGCCAAATTGTCTTGATTACTGTGGCTTTGTAGTAGAGCTTGAAGTCAGGGAATGTAATTCCCCCTGTTTTATTCCTCCTTCTCAGGATTGATTTGGCTGTTCGGGGTCTTTTGGGGTTCCATTTGAATTTTAGAATTATTTGTTCCAATTCATTGAAGAAAGCTGTTGGTAGTTTGATAGGGATTGCATTGTATCTGTAGATTGCTTTAGGTAGTATAGCCATTTTGACAATATTTATTCTTCCTAGCCAAGAGCATGGGATGCATTTCCATTTGTTAGTGTCCTCTTTAATTTCTCTTAGGAGTATCTTGTAGATTTCACAGTACAGGTCCTTCACTTCCTTCGTTAGGCTTATTCCTAGGTATTTTATTCTTTTTGATGCAATTGTGAATGGAATTGTTTTTCTGATTTCTCTTTCTGTTAGTTCATCGTTAGTCTATAGGAAAGCAACAGATTTCTGTGTGTTAAATTTGTATCCTGCAACTTTGTTGAATTCAGATATTAGTTCTAGTAGTTTTGGAATGGAATCTTTAGGGTTTTTTATGTACAGCATCATGTCATCTGCAAATAGTGACAATTTGAATTCTTCTTTACCAATCTGGATGGCTTGTTTGTCTTTGTTTTGTCTGATTGCTGTGGCTAGGACCTCCAGTACTATGTTGAATAACAGTGGAGAGAGTGGGCATCCCTGTCTTGTTCCTGATCTTAGATGAAAAGCTTTCAGTGTCTCGCCGTTAAGTATGATGTTAGCTGTGGGTTTGTCATATATAGCCTTTATGATGTTGAGGTACTTGCCGTCTATACCCATTTTGTTGAGAATTTTAATCATGAATGGATGCTGAATTTTGTCAAATGCTTTTTCAGCATCTATGGAGATGATCATGTGGTTTTTGTTCTTTTTGTTGATGTGGTGGATGATGTTGATGGATTTTCGAATGTTGTACCATCCTTGCATCCCTGGGATGAATCCCACTTGATCATTGTGTGTGATCCTCTTGATGTATTTTTGAATTCGGTTTGCTAATATTTTGTTGAGTATTTTTGCATCTACGTTCATCAGGGATATTGGTCTGTAATTTTCCTCTTTGGTGAGGTCTTTTCCAGGTTTTGGTATTAGAGTGATGCTGGCTTCATAGAATGAGTTTGGAAGTATTCACTCCTCTTCTATTTTTTGGAAAACTTTAAGGAGGATCGGTGTTATTCTTTCTCTATATGACTGGTAGAATTCAGAGGTGAATCCATCAGGCTCAGGGGTTTTGTTCTTGGCTAGATTTTTGATTACCAATTTGATTTCATCGCTGGTGATTGGTCTGTTTAGTTTTTCTGTTTCTTGCTTGGTCATTCTTGGAAGGTTGTATTTTTCTAAGAAGTTGTCCATTTCTTCTGTGTTTTACAGCTTGTTAGCATATAGATTCTCATAATATTCTCTTATGATTCTTTGTATTTCTGTGGGGTCTGTCGTGATTTTTCCTTTCTCATATCTGATTGTGTTTATGTGTGTAGATTCTCTTTTTCTCTTAATGAGTCTGGCTAGGGGTTTATCTATTTTGTTTATTTTTTCAAAGAACCAGCTCTTGGTTTAATTGATTTTTTCTATTGTTTTATTCTTCTCAATTTTATTTATTTCTTCTCTAATCTTTATTATGTCCTCCTTCTGGTGACTTTGGGCCTCATTTGTTCTTCTTTTTCCAATTTCAGTGATTGTGTCTTTAGACTATTCATTTGGGAATGTTCTTCCTTCTTTAAATAGGCCTGGATTGCAATATACTTTCCTCTTAGAACTGCCTTTGCTGCATCCCACAGAATTTGTGGCTTTGTGTTGTTGTTGTCATTAGTTTCCATATATTCTTTGATTTCTGTTTTGATTTGGTCGTTAACCCATTGATTAATTAGGAGAGTGTTGTTAAGTCTCCATGTATTTTGAGCCTTTTTGATTTCTTTCTAAAATTTATTTCTAGTTTTATACCTTGGAGATCTGAGAAGTTGTTTGGTAGGATTTCAATATTTTTGAAATTACTGAGGTTCTTTTTGTGGCCTACTATGTGGACTATTCTGGAAAATGTCCTATGTGCACTTGAGAAGAGTGTGTATCCTGTTGATTTTGGGTGAAGAGTTCTGTAGATGTCTATTAGGTCCATCTGTTCTAGTGTGTTGTTGAGTGCCTCTGTGTCTTTACTTATTTTCTGTCTGGTTGATCTGTCCTCTGGAGTGAGTGGGTGTGTTGAAGTCTCCTAAGATGAATGCATTGCTGTCTGTTTCCTCCTTTAATTCTGTTAGTATTTGTCGCACATGTGCTGGCGCTCCTGTGTTGGGTGCATATATATTTATAATGGTTATATATTCTTGTTGGACTGACCCCTTTATAATTATGTAATGTCCTTCTTTATCTTTTGCTACTTTCTTCGTTTTGAAGTCTATTTTGTCTGATACAAGTACTGCAACACCTGCTTTTTTCTCTTTGTTGTTTGCATGAAATATCTTTTACCATCCCTTTACTTTTAGTCTGTGTATATCTTTGGATTTGAGGTGAGTTTATTGTAGGTAGCATATAGATGGGTCTTGCTTTTTTATCCATTCTGTTACTCTGTGTCTTTTGATTGGTGCATTTAGTCCTTTTACATTTAGGGTGATTATTGATAGGTATGTACTTATTGCCATTGCTGGCTTTAGATTCGTGGTTACCAAGGGATCAAGGGTTGCTTCTTTACTATCTCACAATCTAACTTAACTTTCTTGCTGAGTTACTGTAAACACAGTCTGATGTTTCTTTCTTTCTCTCCTTTCTTATTCCTCCTCCTCCATTCTTTCTGTAATAGGTGTTTTATTCTTTGCCTTTAGTTAGTATTTGGATGGTCTGCTTTCTTTGCTATGATTTTTTTTTTCTCTGGTGACCTTTTTAGCCTTAGGTGTGCTTCCATCTAGAGCAGTCCATTTAAGATATCCTGTAGTGGTGGTTTATGAGAGGCAAACTCTCTCAACTTTCTTTTGTCTGGAAATTATTTAATCCCTTCATCATATTTAAATGATAATTGTGGTGGGTACAATATTCTTGGTTCGAGGCCCTTCTGTTTCATAACGTTAAATATATCATGCCATTCTCTTCTGGCCTGTAAGGTTTCTGTTGAGAAGTCTGACGATAGTCTGATGGGTTTTCCTTTGTAGGTGATCTTTTTTCTCTCTCTAGCTGCCTTTAATACCCTGTCTTTATCTTTGATCTTTGCCATCTTAATTATTATTTGTCTTGGTGTTGTCTTCCTTGGGTCCCTTGTGTTGAAAGATCTATGAGCTTCATTGGACTGCGATACTTCTTCCTTCCCCAGCGTGGGAATGTTTTCAGCAATTATTTCTTCAAAGACACTTTCTATCCCTTTTTCTCTCTCTTCTTCCTCTGGTACTCCTATAATGCGAATATTGTTCCGTTTGGATTGGTTACACAGTTCTCTTAATATTCTTTCATTCCTAGAAATCCTTTTATCTCTCTCTGCCTCAGCTGCTCTGTACTCCTGTTCTCTGTTTTCTATTCCATTAACAGTCTCTTGCATCTCATCCATTCTGCTGTTAAGCCCGTCGATCGCTTGTCTGATTTCTGCATTGTCTTTCCTCAGTTCCCTCACTTCCTCCCTCAGCTCTTGCACATTTCTCTGTAGGTCCATCACCATGGTTATGACTTTTATTCTGAATTCCTTTTTAGGGAGGCTGTGCATTTCCATCCCTTCAGACTCCCTCTCTGGGGTTGTCTGGTTGATTTTGGTCTGAACCGTATTCCTCTGTCTTTTCATGTCTATATAATTGGTCACTGATAGTTGCCACGTATGTCAGCTGGGCTCTTTAAGACTTTAAAAAGAGAAGAAAAAAAAGAAAAAAAAGGAAAAAAAAGAAAGAAAAAAAGAAAGAAAAAAAAACAAAAACCAAACAAAAAACAAAACAAAACAAAAAAACCAAAAAAAATGCCCACCGGACGTAGATTCTGTGGGAATGTTCTAGGTGGCGCTATTGCCACCCTATTCCGCAGCTGTGACTGTGCTGCTGCACAGGGCCCTTTATCATTCTGGCAGGGGTGGGAACGAATAGGAGGCTGTTGATCTCAGTGAGAAGTGTTAAGTATTGCTACGCTTCCTCAGTCGCCAGCTAAGGCGTCTGAAACTCCCCAGGACTCCCAGCCTGCTGGGCTGAGTGTGCTGGGGCGATCCGGCTCCTCCGCTGGGCTCCTGTCTCTTTAAGACCGCTGAAGAAAGCACGCGCTTTTTTTTTTCCTTCCCGGGAGCCAGCTGCAAGCACCCTGGCGCGTTCCCTGCTCAGATCCTGCCCCTCTGTCTCTCCAATCTCCACAGCACTGCGCAATGTGGGTCAGCGCTCCCCGCGCAGATCACCGGGGCTGGCTACTTCGCGGGGTTTACTTCCACTCCCTCCCGGCTCTGAATCCTCTCCTCCCGCTGGTGCACTGGGGTGGGGGAGGGCTCGGGTCCCGCCGGGTCGCGGCTCCGTATCTTTACCCGCCTCTTGGGGTGCCGAGTGCTCTCGGGAGTAGCTGCACGCTGTGCGTTTTCCTGTGTATTCTCGTCTCTCTTTTAGGAATAGATGTATTTTCTGTGTTTTCGTAGATAAATATAGTGTTGGTAGGAGATTTCTGCTGCCCTGCTCACACCGCCATCTTCCCGGAAGTCCAACAGCATTATTTAAATGGATTGCAAATGGAAGAAACTAGAAATAGGGAGACCAGCAAGGTCTCCTTAGAAGACAAATTTTAAGATTATAGTATAAAGAAGAGGAAATCTTAGACATTTCAAAGGAAAAATTGGTAGACCTTAGTAGCATATTAAATGTCACAGATAAAATAAAGATACCTCTAAAGTTTAAGAATTTTAGGGAATTGGAGGTGTGGTAGGTAAATAAAAAGAGATAACTGGCAAGGACAGCTTGTTTTGTATATGGGGAAAAAAATTATTTTTAACATGTTGCATAGGTGTAACTCCAGTGGAGAAAGCATGTTCCCTGCCTGGGGCAAATAAAGCTGTGAATCCAAAATTAGTCAAGGGGAAAAAATTTTTATTTGGAGTCCTGGCTCCATTTGTCTTTCTCTCTGGCAGCCACTCTGGCCTGTTTCTCTCCCATCCCAGCAGGAGCTCACCTCTCTACCCACCCCTTTTAAACGCCTATTGATATGTAGATAGATTAACGCCAGGCAAGAGATTTTGGAAATACTGCAGTTTTACCCACAATATGTTACTGGAGGTTATTGGTTAACCCCATGGTGGTAATAAATTAGGGCAGTGGAGAGAGTATCAGAATCATCTGGAGACCTTTTATAAACAAAACTATTCAATCAGCCAACATATAGTTTGAGGAGGAGCTGTGATTCCAATATGCTACATGCTTTTTCTTTTTGTCCTTGTCATTCCCACTTCCACTCCTCCAGTCCCCAGTAAAGAACCATTGCTTTAGGCTTGGGGGTGGGAGACTGGAGCTGAAGAGAGAGGATCCTCATACCCTGTACTTCCCTTCTTTCCCCTTGTGTGACTTCAGTCCCTACCTCTTCAATCTGTAGTTAAGAACCGTTACCGTAGATTTGGTAAGTAAAACAGGCTTGAGAGAGATCGACGCTGGGTAGAACATATTTGAGTGCCATAGGGTATAGGAGAAAGTTGAATTGATAAACTAATAACTAAGATTATGAATTCAGATAAATGAACAGAGGACTGAGGTCAAAGATCCTACTGGATCTAAATTTAAGATTTAAATATTAAGGATATAAAAACTTTTTAATGAAGTATAATGATCTTCATTTTTAAACCCTTGTTTATTTTTAATACCATTATTTAGTATTCTAGTTATCTGCATTCCAGTTAAATTTCATATAAAAATTGTTCTCCCTATGCTGGGTATAACTGTCTCAGTATTTTTTTAAGATATTGCTGTATTCCTGTAGCTATATTCTCCTTCATAAGTTCCTG
>JAVSCE010003738.1:0-24710 GCA_032199065.1 Smutsia gigantea
AAGATAGAGGCAGGGGAATAGCTTGTGCAATGCGAGTACCTGCAGACAGAAGAGTAGCTCCTAAGGGGGAAGATACAATAAGTTTAATTTCTCCTGTATAGTCATTGTCTATTAGAGTAGGGTGGACTACAAGGCCTTTGAGGGTGGATGAAGCTCGTCCAATGATAAGGAAAAACATGCCCTGGGGAGGGGGCCCATGGACTCCCGTGGGGATGATTGTTGGTCCCTCTTTAGGGGTTAGTATTGTGTGGGAGGAGGGACTGAGGTCCAGGCCTGCGCTCCCTGGGGTGGCGCGCTGTAAGGGTTGTGCCCTAATGCCCTCGGGGCAGGTTGGTGTTGGGAAGAACTAGAGAGTTGGCGGGTTGGGTAAGCGAGAGCTGAAGATCTTGAAGCTCTTTAACGAGAGCGTTGCGCTCGGTCTGTAGTTGAATCATGTTTTTAAGGTCTTTTATGTCAGAAGTAAGTGCAGCCTGCGAATGAGAGATTAGGGAGCGAAGCTGTGGGTCTATGACAGGGGCGCAAAGAGGTGGAGGTTTGTGAAAATGGGGGGGAAAGGAGTGGCCGCAGCCGCCGTATGGAGGAGGGCGAGGACTAGGAAGAGGATGAGGGGGGGGGTCCTCTGAGGGAAAGGGCTCAGGATCAGAGGGGAGAACAGGGTAGATAGAGGCAGGCGGAGGCCGTTCAGAAAGTACGGGCGAAGGGGGAGAGGAGAGCGGAGGCGGTGAGGGAGGAGAGGGTGGAGATGGGAGATCTTCAGGAGGAATTTCCACAACAGTGTGTCTAGAGGGTGCCCGAGACGGAGTGGGGGAGGTAGCAAGAAATTCAGCGGCGGAGACAACCGCCTGAGCTGCAGAGGGATGAAAACGTTTGGCATGAGAGAAAATGTCATTGATTAAGTTCCAGTAGGAAAAGGTCTGAATGGGGACTTTCTCAGGCCCAACAGCTTCATAATGTGCCTGAAGGCAAAGTCTAACACGGTCCCAACGTTTGGGGTCTACGATTCCTTCTTGGGGGAACCAAGGGCAGACTTTCTGGATATACTGAAAAAACTTCAAGAGATCCTGTTTTTTAACATAAGCCCCTCTCTCTCGGAGGCACTGCTGAATATCTTTCAAGAACTGTGCCTCCTTAGACAGTTCTTGTCCCATTTTGAGTTAAGAGAATCGTCCAGAGGGACTTACCCGTTAGCCGTCCGCTTCGTCGTCACCGATCGGGCGGCTCTCAAGCTGATAGCCTGATGAATCCTGCGCAGCTGCGACTACTTTCTCTTCTAGGCTGGGGGGCTACGACCCTCGAGCCCCACGTTGGGCGCCACTTGTCCTCGCCCGCGAGGACCTATTAAGACGTGGGAGACCTCGGGGGAGCCGCGACCACCTATGAAATGGGATGAGAGGAAAAACGACACGAAGAGCCTGCAAGGTTGTGTCAAGCTCTCATTTATTAGCAGAAAAGGCAGGGAATATATAGCATTTGAAGGGGCGTGGTAGGGAGTAGCTTCTTTTGGTTGGTTGCCCATTATGATAATGAGGTAGCTTACAAAGTCCAATCACACACCGAGTTGTGCACATGCTCAGTAGTCTTTGACGTAAGCAACGGACCTAGTTGAGGACTTAGCGGGAAGCTGTGGCGGGAAACTGGCCAAGAAGAAGTAAACAACAAGATGGAGTCTTTAAAACAAAATGGCGGGTGCTTTTCCACTGGCAAAGGTCAGGTACTTTTCCACTGCCTAACTTCCTTGTTCTTGTGGTTAGTATAGAAGATGGCTGAGCTCTCACAAGATGGTGTCACAGATGACAACGGCTCCTGACACCTTAGCTAGATCTTTTGGATAACTTGCTTCAGCTTCTACATCAACACTTGCTGTTGCACCTTGTACTTTTATGTTATGGAGATGGCTTCTTTCTAGCTTCCTCACCTCTCTTAGCCATCACAGAACTGAATAGAGTTAGAACCTTGCTCTAGATTAGATTTTGGCTTAAGGGAATGTTGTGGCAGGTAAGATCTTCTGTCCAGACCACTAAAACTGTCTCCATATCAGCAATAAGGCTGTTTTGCTTTCTTATCATTCATGTGCTCATTGGACTAGCACTTTTAATTTCCTTCAAGACTTTTCCTTTTCATCTGTAATTTGGCTGCGTGGCACAAGAGGCTTAGCTTTGTCCCCCTTGGCTTTTGATATGCCTTCCTAATTATTTCTAGTTTTGTGGTCATAGTGAGAGACATGTGACTCTTCCTTTCATTTGAACACTTAGAGGCCACTGTAGGGTTACTAAATGGTTTTCAATACTTGTATGTGTCAGGGAATAGGGAGGGCTAAGGGAGGGAGAAAGGAGGAGTAATAACCAGTGAGTGGAGCAGTCAGAACACACACATTTACTGAATAACTTTTCCATCTTCTATGGGCACTGTTTTATGACACCCCCCAAAATTACAGTAGTAATCAAAAATCACTAATCATAAATCACCATAACAAATACAATGGTAATGAAAAAGTTTGAAATATTGTGAGAATTACCAGTGTGATACAGAGACATGAAATGAGCAAATACTGTTGGAGAGCTGTCACTGATAGGTTTACTCTATGCAGGATTGCCACAAACCTTCAATTTGTAAAGAACTCAGTATCTGCAAAATGCAATGAAGTTAAGTGTAATAAAATGAAGTACACCTTTAGATGGTCTTAGAATGTAAATGAGAGGTAATATTTGAAGGAATTAACTCTCTAAATTCCAGATATTTCAATAATAGCAAGTGCGATATATCAGAATTATAATATTTTCATTTTTAACTGTTTAATCAGTTTGAGCTTCAGTGGAAATATAACCTTAGAACTGAATTATAAAGCTGCTTATAGGATACTTATTTTCTCAAAAAAATAGTTTAAGAAGTCTGTTTACTGAAATGTCATAGGTAATGAAATTTGTTTCCTACCAACTTACACAGATGTAGATGCTTTTTTAGAAATTTATGTATAATAAAGATGGATTTTTCTTCCATACATTTACTGTGACTTATTCCCGCATTAAACAAGAAATATGCCAAAGGAAACTGCTGGTTTTAAATTATCTTTTTTAAGTTAAATTACCTAACATTTTATGGAGCCAAAACTTTTTTGAAAGAAACATGTCTTTTCCTTTTCTCACTGTAAGATAAATATAATTACCAAAAAATACATCAATATTAAAAGCTTAAGTGTTTTACATAAATTTGGGGGGGAAATGCTATTTTTTTTACTTGTTTGAAAGCCTTTTGAGATATAACAAACACAATAATACACTTAAAGTATACATTTCAATGTTCTGTTTTGTTTTTTTCTATATGCCGGGAGTTATGGCAACCATCACCACAATCTAACTTTAGAACACTTTTGTCCCTCCACACGAAAACAAAAACAGAAACAAAAGGCCCATACCTTCATTCCTCTATGCCCTACTCTACCCCCAGCCTTAGATAACTACTAACCCATTTTCAATCTTTATATAGATTTGCTTATTCTGGACACTTCAAATAAAGAGGATCATACAATATGTGGTCTTCTGTGCTTCTCTCACTTAGCATGTTTCAATTTCACCCATTTTGTAGCATATATCAGTTCCTCATTTCTTTTTATTACTGAATTATATTCCAAGGTATGGTTATACCACATTTATTTCTCCATTCACCAGTGAATGGACATTTGGGTTGTTTTTATTTTTTGACTATTATGAATAAAGCTGCTCTGAATATTCATGTACAGGCTTTTTGTGTGGACATATGTTTTCATTTCTCTTGGGTAAATACTTAAAAATAAAATTATTAGGTCATATGGTAACTCTTTGCTTAACATTTTGAGGAAATGCCAGACTTTTATCCAAAGGGGTATACCGTTTTACCTTCCCACTATCAATGTATGGAGTTTTGATTTGCTTTCCTCTAATGACTAATGATGTTGCTCATCATTTCAAGTGCTTAATGGCCATGAATCTTTGGAGAAATTACTATTCAGATACTATGTCCCTTTTTTTCATTGGGATATAGGGTGTTTTTATTATTGAATTATAAGTTATATATACATACTGGATACCAATGCCTTATCAGATATATGACTTGCGAACAATTTCCTCCCACTCTGTGAATTGTCTTTTCACTTTGTTGATGGCAATTTTTTCTAGCACAAGCTTAAAATTTTGATGCAGTCCAATTTATCTGTTTTTTTTTTCTTTTACCATTTACAGTTTGGTTTTGAATTTAAGAAACCATTGCCTAGCCTGAGGTCATGAAGATTTTTTTGTTCTAGGAGTTTTATAGCTTTAATTCTTGCATTTAAGTCTGTAATCCATTTTGTATTATTTTTGTATATGGTATGGGGGGGTGGGGTCCAACTTCATCTTTTTGCATGTGTTTATTCAGATTTCCAGAACTCCTTGATGAAAGATTATTCCTTCCTTAGTTGACTTGTCTTAGCACCCTTGCCAAAAATCTGTGGATTGTAAATGTGAGAGTTTCTTTCTGGACTCTCAATTTTATTCACTGATCTATATGTCTCTCCATATACCAGTACCAGATTGCCTTGATTACTGTAGCTCTGTGGTAAGTTTTGAAATCATGTGGTACAAATACTCCAATACTCTTTTTCAAAATTGTCTTGGCTCCTCTGGATCTCTTTTATTTTCACAAGAATGTTAGGATCAGGTTTGAATAGAGCCCTTGTCCTTTGAGCAGTGACTGAGCAGGTGGAGACAGTTCTTTCAGCGCAACATGGTGCTGTGAAGGATGAAAAATGGCAGCCTGTCTGTCCCTCCAAAGGTGAAACTTTAGTGCTGGACTGGGAGTTGGAAGGAGAGAGACCACCTGTCTTCTTGATTGTACATACTTGGCATATAGCTTCTGTAACATGGAGCTAGAGTGCAGGGAGCGGGCAGTGTAAGTAAGCAAATCATGACAAATGTCACAACTCTGTATTTTTCATTTTCTGTGTGCCTTTAGGACAATTTTAAAATCTTAAACTTTTTAAATCATTTTCATCAGTTAAGTTTTGGGTTATTATGCTCCTTATTCTGCCATTCTAGATTCTAGAAGCTGTCAAGCTCCTTACTCTGCCATCCTAGAAGTATTAGTCCCTTTTGCATAACTTTAAAAAATATATGTGATTATTCTGCCATCACTTTGAGTTGAGGAGTACTAGATATTATTTCCACTTTTCAAATAGGTGAAACAGGTTAAATGTAGAAATGGAAATTGTATGGCAGTAAGCAGAACATATGTCTCCCAAACAACTGGTTTCATAAGTTCAAAATGCCTCTGTGGTACAGTAAGTCTGGAGGAAAAGTTCAATGAACTTGACTTACCTTCTAAAATACCTGTAATTCTGTAATCCTGTGTTTTTATTCTGACATGGAAATGTTCAAAACCTTGCAAAGGCAGCCAAAACTACCCAGGTAGCAGTTTTGTCAAATGTCAGTAATGTAGAACACTTTACTATGCTTAGTAAGACTCTTCCTCAATAGCAAACATTTCAGAAACAGATGAACAGACTAAATTGAAAGTGTAGGCAAATTTTCTAAAGGCTTTTCTATTGGTTACATGATTCACAGCTTAAAAAAATCAACAGCATATAACCACAGATTCACACAGACAGCTAAACTCATAGGGCCACCTGCTACTTGGACAAAAATATAGGGTCAATCCCAAACAAGATTGTGAAGTTGGCACATCACATGTGATTTCTTCAGTGCCCTTTTCCTCCTGCCCTGGTAACAATTCCATTTTCCCAGCTGCAGATATCTGATGAGTTTGTTATTCTCCATTATCTCAAAACCTGCTTCACTGCCAAAATTAATGGCCCCCAGTCAAGTTCTTTACATCTTCACCTCGGTTTGAGTTAAAGACTATACTTTCACCTGTGTAATTTTAGGCATCTCCAAGGGAGTAAGATTTTGGAGTGCACTGAGTCTGTCTTCCTTTACATCTGAAACCACTCACATGCGGGTGGTTTTCCACACTACTTACACATAAGGATTGCTCTACAAGAAAGATACTATTTCAGCTTATATAACTGAATCATTCTCCTGAATTTGCAGCTTCAATCCTTCTATCGGTCATTGTGACAGCACTTCAAAGCAATACAACAGGAGAGATTGAAAACAAAGACAACTGGTCTGCCTACCAGTCAGATGTGATTACAGTTCTGTACATCAATGTTTAGACTACAAGGCAGTGTGTATTATCTTTATCACAGTGTAAGATCAGATAAGCTATTTGCTGTTCTTCATTATCTGGGGAAATCCCAGAAGAGAACACATAGTGCCAACCATATTATGTGTCACCTTTCTTTCACTGAAAAGTAAAACTGGAAGATAGAAATGAAAATTAACCAGTTCAGGAACTCAAAACTCTATTTCATTCTCCATTAAACATAAGACACCTATCACATTTCTATTTTAGCTTTTTCAGTATAAGACTTAGCTAAGAATATGGGGGAAAAGATACTTACAATACTTCTAAATTTGTTTCCATCTTTGATTAAATTTGGTATCAGATTAGAAATACTGAAACACAAGAGGAAGCTGTCTTCCTTTAGGTTGAATCTTCCACAGAGAGCATAAAACTTTAGTAGGATCCTATCTGAAACCTACCTGCCTGAGTATGTAAGAGGGCCACAACGAGAATATAAAGCTAGTGGAGGACAGAAATGGAGACCAAAATCATCCCAGTCCGTCCTATTTCCTATCTACCTGGGAGTCTACCCTAACTGTGTCACCAACAGAAGTGCTATAAGCATGATGGTCTTTAGGACTCAATCTCTTTATTTCAAAACTTCCAATGATATATTTTCATGTCAGTGCAGGATAATTAATTGACCATACATTGTACATCTGGCATTTAAAAGCAATGATATTAAATTAACAATGTGATATTGTGCATATTCTAATGAATAAATTAAATTTTCAGTCTAAGTTTATGATTGATAATTAGTACCGCAATCTATATGTTTGCTCAAGCTCAAGACATAGAAGTCATCTTGTTTTTTCTCATGCTTTTGCACCCCATAACTAATTCATCATTAAATCCTAAGAGTTCTACCTTTAAAAGATATCCCAAATCTAGCATGACCCACCACATAGCCACATTCACAACACAGAGTATTCCAGGGGCCTCCTATCATTTCTCCTTTTTTTCTACTTCAATTTTCTACACAGTAGCCAGAATGAACAGTTTAAAATTTAAAAATCAGATCATTTCACTCCATTGCTCAAAACTTGCCAATGTTCTCCCTCTTCTCAACTTACTCAGAAGAAATTTCAAACTCTTAATCATGGCCTAAACGCCATATATATTACAATCTCTAATACTCATGCTAGTCAACCACAGTAACTTCTTGTTCTTCTTTGAATATTGCACTGAAAAAAAAATGGGATTTACATTTTATAAGCTAAATACCATAATGATTTTGTGTGAAGTCTTATGTGATTTTGAATTCTTCTGTGTGATAATCCCTTTGAACAACATCAAGTATCACCTCTTCAGGAATGAATGATGGGAATGAGCTAATGAAAAGTCCTCTCATTAGGTAATAGAAATATGATAAATATCTCCTATTCTTCAATGAAATGATCAAATAGGGAAAAAATTATGAATTCATATTTAATGCACAACTCTTCATACCCATTGGCATCCAGTTGCATCATAGAACTTTTCTTCAGCAACAATGTTTGCCTTATATCTGATCAATTGATTAATATAATCCAATTTAAACAAAAATAGTTTAATTTTTTTAGATAAGCCATGATACAAATCTAACAACCATATTGTTAAATGTTTTGCTTAATATTTTAAAATTTTATTTTTCAAGACTTTTCCTTTTCATTTGTAATTTGGCTGCTTGGCTGTTAGATAATAAACAAATTCAGCCAAGTTGCAGGATACAGAAATCTGCTGCATGTCTACACATATCATCTATATACTAATACTATACTATATACTAATAAATACTATATCTATATACTAGTAACAAGTTAACAAAAAGAAATTGAGGAAAAACTACATTAATAATTATATCAAATAGAATAAAATATATAGGAATAAATTTAACCAAGGAGGTAAAAATCCTGTACACTGGAACTTATAAGACATTGATGAAAGAATTTGAGGAAAACACAAATAAATGGAAAGATATTTCATGTTCATGGATAAGAAGATTTAATATTGTTAAACAGGCCATACTACCCAAAACAATCTACAGATTTAAAGCAATCCCTATCAAAATATCAATAGCATTTTTCACTGAAATAGAGCAAATAATCCTAAAATTTGTATGGTTGCAAAAAAGACCCTAAATAACCAAAACAATCTTAAGAAAAACAAAGCTGAAGGTATCATACTCTCTGATTTTAAATACTATTACAAAGCTATAGTAATCAACATATGGTACGGCATAAAAAACAGACACATAAATCACTGAAATAGAATCCAGAGTCCAGAAATAAACTCACACATATATGGTCAATTAATTTATGACAAAGGAGCCAAGAATATACAATGGAGAAAGGACAGTAACTTTAATAAATAGTGTTGGGACAACTGGACAGCCATATGCAAAAAAATGAAATTGTACCACTATCTTATACCATACAAAAAAAATTAACTCAAAATGTTTTCATGACTTGACTTTAAGACTTGAAACCATAAAACTTTTAGAAGGAAATAGATGGTAAGGCCCCTGCCATCAGTCTTGGTGATGATTTTTGGATTCAATAACAAAAGCAAAGGCAACAAAAACAAAAGCAAAAAAAACAAAGTGGCACTGCATCAAACTAAAAAGCTTCTGCAAGGCAAAAAAAAAACATTAATGAAATGAAAAGGCACCTTACTAAATGGGAAAAATATTTGCAAACCATATATCTGATAAGGGGTTAATATCCAAAATATATAAAGACGTCAAGCAACTCAACAGCAAAAAAACACAAATAATCCAATTAAAAAATGAGCAAAAGACCTGAACAGACATTTTTCCAAACAAGACATACAAATGGACAACAGGTATATGAAAAGGTGTTCAACATCACTAATCATTAAGGAAATGTAAAATAAAACCACAATGAGACATCACCCATGCCTGTTAGAATGGTCATCATCAAAAAGACCAGAGATAACAAATGCTGATAGGATGTGAACTAAAGGGAGCCTTTATGCACTGTTGGTGGGAATGTAAACTGGTGAGTCCACTATGGAAAACAGCATGAAGGCTCCTTAAAAATTAAAAATATATGGCAATTCCACTTCCGGGTATTTACCCAAAGAAAATGAAAACACAAATTTGAAAAGATGTATTCATCCCTATGGTCATTGCAGCATTATTTATAATAGCCATAATATTATAACTATTAGGTAGAAAGATAGCTGGGGAAGGGGAAGATAAGGTTCAAGGAAAAACTGCCCAAACCATCCAGGTGCAGGTCCCACATGAAGACAGTAAAGACTTTACAGGGAAGTAACTTCTTTGCCTGTCAGGACCAGCCCAAACTGGTTGCAACCTGATCCCAACATGAGCTCAACTGAACAAAACTAAGGACTGCCCAGGAGACACTTCATCATAGAAAAGGACATGCATACTGAAAGGATGGCTGTACAGGTGGACCTGTCAATCAAATACCCCCACCTTTTCAGTCAAACAGGCACCTCCTAGCCAGAATGCAATATATAAGCCTCCTGCTATGGACTGAGGCTTCTGTCTACCTTGACTCTGCCCTGCTCCTACCTTGGAGTATATTCAAATACAACTTTCACTCTACTTAGCTATTGTGTCTGCCTTCCAATTCTTTGTTGCAGCAGGGTCAAGGACCAAGGGGAATGAACTCAACCTATAAAAGAAGCAACCAGAGTCCACTGACAGATGAACGGATATATAAATGTGGTATGTATATACATATTATACATATATATATATACACACACATATTATACACACAGACACACACAAATATTATTCAGCCATATAAAAGATTGAAATCTTCCCATTTGTAACAACATGGTTTAACATTGAGGGCATTATGCTAAGTGAAGTAAGTCAAAGGAAGAGAGATAAATACTGTATGATCTCACTTATATGTGGAATCTTTCAAAAAAGAACAACAACAAAAAAAACAAAGCTCACAGATAAAGAAAACAGGTGGTTGCCAAAGGTGGGAAGCTGGGGGTGGGGGGTGAAATGGGTAAAGGGTGTTAAATAGTACAAACTTGCAGTTATAAAATAAATAAGTATGGGAAAATAATATACAGGATGCTAACTATAGGGTAGCAGAATTTGTCAAAATATGTCTTTTGGGCATAAAGATTATAATAGTCTGATTATTTTTTAAGACACTGAAAACACAATAGAAGCTGTGAAAACCCAGTAGAAGATAATTGTGTAAGATAAATTTACATTTATAAGGGATGTCTCCATCTGTAAGGGTGTCTTTAGGGCTGTATCCAGAAGAGTGGGATGACACAATCACTGAAAACATATTAATAAAGGAGGCAGAGACTTAAATCTGTATAACAAACCCTTGTTTACTGTGCTTTTCCTGATAACCTTCTATAACTGACTCCCCACCCTCAACATCTCCGTTTGTCTTTAGTTGAAGGTGGCATTTAAGGTGAAGGCTTCAGCCATTTCCGGGAGTTCCTCAGTTTTCCTGGGTCTCCCCATGTTTACAGGAGTCACACGTGTCACTAAGCTTTTATTTGATTTTCTCCTATTAATCTGTCTCAGTTCTTAGACCAACCATAAAACCTTAAAAGGTAAAGGAACACCCCCACCAACACCACTATAATTAATAATACTGCCTTGCATATTTGAAAGTTGCTAAGAGAGTAGATCTTGAAAATACTCATCAGAAGAAAAAAAATTCTATAACTACATATGGTGATGGATGTTAACTGGACTTATTGTGGTGATCATTTTGCAATGTATACAAATATTGAATCATGTTGTACACCTGAAACTAATGTAATGTTGTATGTCAATTATTTTTCAGTAAGAAGTAAAAAAAAAAATTCCTAGTATTAAAATCCCTTAACAAAAAAAAGGAAATATGGACATTCATTTTAACCTTATATCAGAAAAATAAATTGGGCATTTTGAATATATCTTTATGACACATTATCTATTTGAGCAAAAACTTTGAAGTACAATGGAAGTTGCTTTCAGTGTACTTCATATTATGTGTGAATAAAATGTTTAACACATATCTTACCCTTGCACATGCTCAGTAGTTTTTAATCTGTGCTCTGTTGTAACATTTGTGAAATTGTATAACATATCTGGACATGAGAGACTACATTTTGAAGCTCTATTTTACTAATTAATGAACTCTTGAACTGGGCAGGAATTGGTGATTGTTTCACAAGCAGTTGTTCATAAAATCCAACTGAACAAATAGCATTCAGACCACAAAATTGATGATGAGAACTTTCTGATGACAGAATAGTTAATGAGTATCAAAAAGTTTTGTTTAATAGCACCAATACAATCAACTAGAGGATAATAAAAAGTTGCTTGACCACTTAGCACCAAATTAACAATTTTTTTTCCTCTTCTCTTCTTTATATAAATCCTGTAATTACCCCATTCCCTCTTTCCCATAAGAACCCCTTGCTTTCCTTACGTGAGCGGGACTTCCCTTCTCATGAGTAACTTCTGGTTACTCCAGAATCGGTGCTGCCCAAACTATAATTCTGAGACTCCATATAAAAGGCCTTTGTTCCTTTTCAGTATGGCTTCCTTCTCTCAGTTGACACAGTAAACCCTCTTTGTGTATATCTCTAAAATGTTACCTGATTATTATAATTCTGTCCCCAGCCTAATGTTTTAAGATTAAATTGTTGCTTTATAACTCGAACATTAAACTTAAAAAACAAAAACTTTAAGTGCATGGTATTTCTTAGAAGAACTGTACTTCTAGAGCTGATAGGAATTGGGGAGATTTAGTGATACTCAATCAGCTTAAAATAAAGTTGCTGTCCTGCCCTTTCCTACCATTTATGTCTCTGGCAGCAAACATAATTAAAGCTGCAGAGAGAAAAACAGCCTGTTGTTCTGAATAAGTGAAACTTGACAACCAAGAAAACAATGCTAAATTTTTTTTAATCCCAAGTACTGATTCTACCCACACAGTTCTCTTTCTTTCCATGTCATTCTTAACAGCAGATATAAATATAGAACAATCATGAATCAATACAAAACACTGGGGAGAGAGAACTGAGGGAAATTTTTGATGTATTGTAGTTCATACATGCAATCATTCAGCAAGCACTGCGTCCCCCACAGCTCTGAGCCCCTGGCACCTGCTTCACACCTCTCACCAGCCCACGGTTGCTCTATCTCACATCCCTCCCATAAACTGAATATCATTTTAGATGCCAGAAATGGCAGGGATATAGTTTAACATATGTGTCTACTAAAGTCACAGAAACCTTATAATCGCCTACTCCTTGGCCTAGCTAGTAAAATGTGAACCCAAGTGAGAAAAAGAATGTTACAAAGAGAAGAGGCTATTTTAAATTTCTGTCATTATTATTAAATATGATTTTCCCCAAGATGTTCTAGGGTGTCATTCTGAATCAAATCCTCTTCTGCAGCCTGCTTCTGATTCACCCTCCTGTATGAGAGGGAAACGCCATCTTTAAAGTAATTAAGAGTTTCATCACTGTGAATTCAGACTGTGTTGTTACTATTTAACTTATATAATGTGTGTGCTTGAAACGACTAGGTAGAGTGTGGTTTTCCTGAGACTAGTCTCAGCTGGCTGCACGATGCTTTGGCAGTCTCTCAGAAGCAGCACAGAGACCATCACTGTGAATCTCCCACTGGCTTGTTAGCTCAGACGTGGGCAATTGCCTACTTTAGAAAGCCTGGCAGGCTGTGGGGAAAATGGAACTTTCTGACCAAGATTCCCACCTGGGCTTAACAGTGCCCACTGTATCCTGTTTGCACATCTATCGGATCTTTTACCAGGGACAGGGTGGCTGGTCAGTCACAGGGCTGCCGGTCCAGGGTAGCGGTGGAAAGGAAACACCCATTCTCGCCTCTCCTCCATTCCTGGTGTGTAATTGGTCAGGCACCTGCCAGTCACCAGGGACCCACGCACAGAGTTCTTCCCGGTGTGAGAGGAGGGTCGCGCGTGGGTTGTAGAGCCAAGCAGCCTGGATTCAGAGTAAGGAGAGACTGAGCCGTGAGAATAAACCCTTTCATTCCCAACTTCTGAATCATTGCCTCCCTTCGGTCTCAGCGATTTCACAGAGAACTTGTCCCAAGTGGGGAACCCCCCTCCTCCGAGACTTACAATGATCCACTGGGTTTTCTCACAAACTACTCACCTCTTTTGAGTCTTATGCGAGTGAGCACAATGATTATTAAAATCCCTAAATATAATTAATTCGTTATTACATCATGCCACCTTATCACCTGTTAGACTAACCATTCCTCATAAAGACACACTACAAAAAGCCTGAATCTTCTATATTATTGCAATTAGACTTACAAGAACTGAAAGTATGCCAATTTTATTTTTACTTTTTGAAAATATGCAAGGCTACATTTTTTCCTATCAGCAGATGATGTAAATCCAAATCTTTCCCTCTATATACCATTTCCAAGACTCATTTGCTCTATCCACTCTGACTTGTTTTATCATGCATGTGTCTGTGGTAGATGAAAGGAGTGAAGACTGGGCTTTCCAACTTGGGTCTTTCAGTCCTCACCATGTAACCCTGTATACATCACCTTAGTTTCATTTTTTTTTAATCAATAAAATGGAAATAATCTCCACCCTACCTATCACACAATATATAAATTGTAAGTGCTAAATACATATAAAGTGTTTGGGCAGAGTTAAAATGTATGTGAAAAAAACATGTGTTTATAAAATTTGCATTTTTATTGAAAGCATATATATTAATAAAAAGAGTACTTTGGCAAGGAAGCTGGCTGGTAATCAAAAACTCATGCCCCAAATTACAAATGCCAAGTAGTATGGAAAATAGTACAGATGGAAATCATATCCTCCCTGTGATACTTTTAATGTGTCGACTTGGCTGGGCCATGGTGCCCAGATATTCTGGATATTATTCTGGATATTTCTATGAAGGTGTTTTTTGGATGATATTAACATTTATATTGGTGAACTTTATGTAAAACAGACTGCCCTTCATAATGTGGGTGGGCCTCATCCAATCAATTGAAGTCCTAAATGGAACAAAGACAGACCTCCCCACAGAAGGAAGGAATTCTGCCAGCAGGCAGCCTTCAGACTTGAGCTGTAACATCAGCTCTTCCCTGGGTGTCCAGCCTGTTGATTTCCTGTGCAGATTTTGGACTTACCAGCTTCTATTATCTTGTGAGCCAATTCCTTACATAAAGCACTCTCTCTGACTCCCCCCTATCTATACACACACACACACACACACACACACACACACTGTTGGTTCTGTTTCTCTGAAGAACCCTAATATACCCCCTCAAATCTATGAGAGGCGATATGACTAATCTTGGCCAATAAAATATAAGGCAAGTGAAATGTGTCACTTTTGCAATGAGGTTTTTAATTATCTGGTATGCTTTCTTCACTTTCTCTTTTCCTCCTGTGGCATATTTGGAAGCCACATGTGGAGGATGGCCACATGTGTGCACAAGATGGATGAAGCCTAAAGACTGGCCCAATGGGAATATTTGTATTGGATTTTGTGTGCATGAGAAACTATTATGTTAGGCAACTGGGATTTGGGGATTGTTTGCTACAGCAGCTGGAACTTGTTACCCCGACTAATACTAGTGTATTTTATTGGGTACAAATTGAATAAAAAAGGAAAAATTTTGCATTGCTTGGAGTGCAGACTCAAAGAGCAGTCCCTCAACACCTGGAAACTATCCCAAATACTTTCTCACAGAAGCAACATCAGACAAAGCATTCTCTAACCATGATATCAAGACAGAAACAAGACCACTGTACTATCATGTCTGAACATAGGGAAAATGTAAACATTGTCCAAACCAGAAAAATGATCAAACATCTCCCTACCTTGAGCACTGGGAGTGAATGCTGCTATAACTTTAGCTTCACTCTAGCCTTCCCTCCTAAATAGGATTTACTAACATAACAAATAATAGAAATATCCCTTTTTCCTGACAGCATCCAATCCAGAACAAAGTCTCAAAACTTGAAGATTCTTTAAGATTTAGAATCCTTAAATCTTCTCCCAAATCACCAAACCAATACCAAAATCCTATTAAAAAGCCCTTTCTAGCACTCTTACTGAGATGCCCTGCAGTTTCCCATGGCCAGGTGTACAGTATCCCTTAATATCTTAGTACAGTGTGTGTAAATCCAAACTGTTCTCCATAGATATGTTCCTGATGGTCTTTAAGTGGAGGACATCAACATGAGCAATGGTTTTATCCTCAGAGAATATAGAAATTGGGCAAAATGATTTCTATGACTATTTGACTGTAATAGCCCGGGCTCATGCTGATTTTCAGAGTAGGCAGATAGTACTAGCTTTGGTCTAAATCACTTAGTGAGACTCTACAAATTGTTATTTAAAAAGCATTGTTTAAATAAAAGTTGTATTTCTGAATTTTTAGCTTGGAACATGTCCCGATATTCATTGAAACTTTGTTACTGTAATATTCAGTTTTCATTCATTGAAAAGTCTATAGTGGAATGTGTAGAGAATTAAGATAACTATTTTGATAAACCAGTTTCTTAATTTATTTTTCCTTAAGAGGACTCAGATTACTCTCCAGAAACTTTGAATTTTGAAACTATGAATTATAAGTATGAGGGTACAATTTAATGAGTTATAAGAAATATACATTTGGTTATATGAATGGCCAAATATATATTTCTCAGCTATATTGGGTCTGCATCAACAGTTCCTGAAAACACTTCAGAACCTTAAAGGTGAAATGGGTGTTTTATCATGTTAATGAGAGACTTCTGGGTCTTACCCAAAGGCAGGGGCTAAAGGTTGAGTCAGCCAATGGCCAATGATTTAATCAGTCATAAATATGCAAGGAAGCTCTCACAAAAACCCATGCAAAGAGCATATTTGTCCTTTTGCACCCTGTTTCTCTGTCGGGAGAGAGCTTCCACACTTGGGGAACCAGAACATTTGCATGTACCACCAAAGTAGGCTAAGGTCCATGAGGACAGATGCTCCTTTATTTAGGGCCTTGCCCTATGTATCTCTTCATCTAGCTATTAATTTGTATCATTGACCATAACTTTTATTAAACTAGTAAACATTAAGTGTTTCCCTGAGTTCTGTTAGCCACTCTAGCAAATTAGTCGAACGTAAGGGGGAGATCGTTGGAACCTCCAAACTGTAGCCAGTTGGTAGGAAGCATTGGGAATAGCCTGGAGCTTGCACCTGGAGTCTGGAGTTCGGGTTGGAGGGAAGTCTTGTAAAACAGAGCCTTTAATCTGGGAAATCTTGTGCTGTCTCTGGACAGATAGCATCAGAATTGAGTTTTTGGACACCCTGCTGATGTCATGCATGGGAAGACACCCCCACCCCGCCTCCACCACCACCAAAACACATACAGACAGACACACACACACACACATTGGAATCAGGTCAGGAACCCAAAAGGAGATGGTGGGGAACACAGGAGGTTAATTTACAAGATTTGAAAGATAATGAATTTAGGTATCAAATATATATCAATGTTCATCTTAAAAGTGTCATTCCTGACTTTGAGTTTTTGTATGTAAGTTTATTTTCCAAATCTGGAAACCACACACACACATACACACCAGTGTATTTCACTCTTTTTCTAAAAAGACTTTGAAGTTATTAAAATATACATCCTCAAACTCTGGTATGACTAGAAACTACTTGAAAAACTTTGTTTCAGGACAACTGGAAAGACTTTTGGCTAAAGATAAAGGTGCATCTGCACCTCACATCATGCACCAGGATAAACTTCAAAAAGATCATATATTTAGTTATATATTTTAATATTTAAAGTCACATATTTATTTAAAATATTTAAAATAAAAAGATAAATAAAATTTTATATGAACTAGAGAAGACATGGATGAATGCCCTTTCAGCCTGGGATCAGAGAAACTGCCTATCTCAACATTCAGTAGCAATTCAAGAAAAAAGAATGAGCAATTAGCTAATAATTTTAAAAAGTATTCTGTGCAGGAGAAATACTGTAAACAAGGTAAAAATGAACCCAAAAACTTGGATAAATTATTATAACTGATGTCACAGGGAGAAGGTAGTTAAGCATAACTGATACAAAGGAGAGCTCCTAAAACTCCAAGATAAAAATACCATCAATGTAAGTATGGGTAAACAATATGAACATGTAGTTCACAGAAAACTTAAAATGACCCTTAAAAGTAAGAAAAAAATGGCCAACCACACGAGAAATACAAAATAAGATTATAATGAGGAAAACTGGTCACCTATCAGAGTGGCAGTATCAAAGTTTGACAATACAACTTATTTTGGAGAATGTTAGGGCTAAGAACTCTCATAAATTTCTGGTGGGAAAGCAAACTAGAACAACGATTAAGGTAACACTTTGGCAATAAATAAAAAAATGTGGAATTAAAAATTGATTACAGCAAATTTGCTAGACAAAAGGTTAATAAGCAGAAGTCAATTTCTTATATACTAACAATGAATAAATTGAATTTGAAATTAAAAATACAATACTATTTATATTACACCCCAAAAATGAAATAATCAGACATAAATCTAACAAAATATGTATAATATCTATGTGAGAAAAAATATAAAACTCTAAAGAATGAAATCAAAGATGTAAATAAATGGAGATATATTCCATGTTCATAAATAGGAAGACTTAGTACTATCAAAATGTCAGTTCTTCCAACTTCACCTACAGATTCAATGCAATCCCAATCATAATCTGAGAAAGTTATTTAGTAGATATCAACAGTAGGTATCAGACTGACCAAGAAAGAAACAGAAAACCTAAACAGAACGAATTACCAGCAACAAAATTGAATTGGTAATCAAAAAACTACCTAAGAACAAAACTCCTGGGCCAGATGGATTCACCTCTGAATTTTACCAGACATATAGAGAAGACATAATACCCATTCTCCTTAAAGTTTTCCAAAAAATAGAAGATGAGGGAATACTTCCAAACTCATTCTATGAAGCCAGCATCACTCTAATACCAAAACCAGGCAAAGACCTCACCAAAAAAGAAAATTACACACCAATATCCCTGATGAACATAGATGCAAAAATACTCAAATATTAGCAAACCAAATTCAAAAATACATCAAGAGGATGATACACCACAATCAAGTGGGATTCATCCCAGGGATGTAAGGATGGTACAATATTCAAAAATCCATCAACATCATCCACCACATCAACAAAAAGAAGAACAAAAAACACATGACCATCTCCATAGATGCTGAAAAAGCATTTGACAAAATTCAACATCGATTCATCATAAAAACTCTCAACAAAATAGATATGGAGGGAAAATACCTCAACATCATAAAGGCCATATATGAAAAACCCACAGCCAACATTATACTTAACAACGAGAAGCTGAAAGCTTTTCATCTAAGATTGGGAACAAGACAGGGAGGCCCACTCTCTCCACTGTTATTCAACATAGTACTGGAGGTCCTAGCCACAGCAATCAGACAAAACAAAGAAATGCAGGCATCCAAATTGGTAAAGAAGAAGTCAAATTGTCACTATTTGCAGATGACATGATATTGTACATAAAAAAAATCCTAAAGACTCCACTCCAAAACTACTAGAACTAATATCTGAGTCCAGCAAAGTTGCAGGATACAAAATTAATACACAGAAATCTGTTGCTTTCCTGTACACTAACGATGAGCTAGCAGAAAGAGAAATCAGAAAAACAATTCCATTAACAATTGCATCAAAAAGAATAAAATTCCTAGGAATAAACCTAACTAAGGATGTGAAAGACCTATACCCTGAAAACTACAAGACACTCCTAAGAGAAATTAAAGAGGACACTAACAAATGGAAATTCATCCCATGCTCTTGCTAGCAAGAATAAATGTTGTCAAAATGGCTATACTACCTAAAGGAATCTACAGATTCAATGCAATGCCTATTAAAATACCAATAGCATTCTTCAAAAAACTAGAACAAATAGTTCTAAAATTCATATGGAAACACAAAAGACCTCAAATAGCCAAAACAATCCTGAGAAGGAGGAATAAAACAGGGGGAATTACTCTCCCTGACTTCAAGCTATACTACAAAGCCACAGTAATCAAGACAATTTGGTATTGGCACAAGAACAGACCCACAGACCAGTGGAACACAATAGAAAATCCAAACATTAACCCAAACACATATGGTCAATTAATATATGATAAAGGAGCCTTGGATATGCAATGGGGAGATGACAGCCTCTTCAGCAGCTAGTGTTGGCAAAACAGAATAGCTACATGTAAGAGAATGAAACTGGACTACTGTCTAACGCCATACACAAAAGTAAACTCAAAATGGATCAAAGACCTGAATGTAAGTCATGAAACCATAAAACTCTTAGAAAAAAACATAGGCAAAAATCTCTTGGACATAAACATGGGCTAATTCTTCATGAACATATCTCCCCGGCAAGGGAAACAAAAGCAAAAATGAACAAGTGGGACTATATCAAGCTGAAAATCTTCTGTACAGCAAAGGACACGATCAGTAGAACAAAAAGAGATCCTTCAGTATGGGAGAATATATTCATAAATGACGTATCTGATAAGGGGTTGACATCCAAAATATATAAAGAACTCACTCACCTCAACAAACAAAAAGCAAATGAGCCAGTTAGAAAATGGGCAGAGGATGTGAACAGACACTTCTCCAAAGAAGAAATTGAGATGGCCAACAGGCACATGAAAAGATGCTCCACATCGCTAATCATCAGAGAAATGCAAATTAAAACCACAATGAGATATCACCTCACACCAGTGAGGATGGCCAACATCCAAAACACAAACAACAAGAAATGTTGGTGAGGTTGTGGAGAAAGGGGAACCCTCCTACACTGCTTGTGGGAATGCAAATTAGTTCAATCATTGTGGAAAGCAGTATGGAGGTTCCTCAAAAAACTCAAAATAGAAATACCATTTGACCCAGGAATCCTACTCCTAGGAATTTACCCAAGACTGCAGCAGCCCAATTTGAAAAAGACAGATGCACCCCTATGTTTATCGCAGCACTATTTACAATAGCCAAGAAATAGAAGCAACCTAAATGTCCAACAGTAGATGAATGGATAAAGAAGTTGTACATATACACAATGGAATGTTATTCAGCCATAAGAAGAAAACAAATCGTACCATTTGCAACAACATGGATGGAGCTACAGGGTATTATGCTCAGTGAAATAAGCCAAGCGGAAAAAGACAAGTATCAAATGGTTTCACTCATATGTGGAACATAAGAGCAAAGGAAAAAAAAACTGAAAGAACAAAACAGCAGCAGACTCCCAGAACCCAAGAATGGACTAACAGTTACCAAAGGGAAAGGGACTGGGGAGGATGGGTGGGAAGGGAGGGAGAAGGGCAAAAAGGGGAATTTCGATTAGCAGGCGTAATGTTGGGGTGGCACGGGGAGGGCTGTACAACTCAGAGAAGACAAGTAGTGATTCTACAGCATCTCACTATGGTGATGGACAGTGAGTGTAATGGGGTAGGTGGGGGGGACCTGATGAAGTGGGGAGTTTAATAACCATAATGTTGCACATGCAGTTGTAGATTAATGATACCAAAATTTAAAAAAATGGGTCAAAGGCCTGAAAAGACACCTCACCTAAGAAGATACACAGATGGCAAGTGAGCACATGAAGAGATGCCCCATATCATATGTAATCAAAGAGATGCAGGTCAAAACAACGAGATACAACCATAAACGTACTAGGATGATCAAAATCCTAAAGACTGACAACAAATCCTGACAAGGATGAGGAGCAGTAGGAACGCTTATTGTGCAAAATGGTGCGGCACTTTGGAAGACAGTTTTGCAGTTTCTTACAAAACTAAACATAATCTTACCATATCATTCATCAATCTCATTCTTCAGTATTTACTCAAAGGAATTAAAAACATAGATCCACACAAAACTCTGTGCACAAATGTCTATAGCAGCTTTATTCATAATTGCCAAAACTTGGAGGCAACCAAGATGTTCTTCAGGAGGCTAATGGATAAACTGATACATGCTGACAGTGGGATATTATTCAGCACTCTGAGCTGTTAAGCATGAAAAGATCTGGAGGAACCTTAAATATGTATTACTAAGTGAAATAAGCCAATCTGAAAAAAGCTATATACTCTTATGATTACAATCATATGATGTTCTGAAAAGGCAAAACTGTGGAGACAGTAAAAAGATCAGTGGTTGCCAGGCGTTGGTGGGTGGCACATGAATAGTAAAAGCATAGATTATTAGGGTGGTAAAAATGCTCTGTATGATGGCATAATGGGGGGTACATGTCATTATACATTTTTCCAAACCCAAAGAATGTGCAACACCAAGAGTGGATCCTAATGTGAACTATGGACTCTGGGTGATAATGATGTGTCATTGTAAGTTCATCAATTGTAACAAAAGTAGCACTGTGGTGGGGGATGTTGATAATGAAGTAGGCTATGAATGTGGAGGGGGGCAGGAGTATATGGGAAATCTCTGTACCCTCTGTTAAGTATTGTTAAATCCTCCTAATTACCAACCTATTGAACTGTTAGAATAAAAATAAACAAGTCTTGACAAATTAGAAAGATATTCACTACTTCAAATAAAATGGCAGAGGCACTTTTCATTGAAACTAAAATTACTCTAAAAACTAAAGTCTATTTAAAAAGTAACCCCAAATATTATTTTTCTCTTTGATGTTTCTATCTCTGGGAATGTGTCCCAAACATACACTGGGAAGAGTATGAATGATTTATGAACATTATTTATTGTGAAATTACTTGTAAATTTAATTATTAGAAACAATCAATATATCCACCAATAGGGAACCAATTGAACAGACTGATATATCCACACAGTAGTATACTATGCAATACAAACAAGAATTAAATAGATTCCTACATACGAGCATGACATCTCCAAGATGTAAGTGGAGAAAAAAGAGAGTAAAGAATATGTATATTATGCTTTCTCTTATGTATGTTTATATACTTTCATAAAAATAAAACAAAAACTAATTTAAATATGTTGATCCACTATAATAGGGACCAAGAGAGGCCAAGAATGGAAACAAGATTTTTCTGAATATACCTCATTAAAGAGTTTTGATTTTGGAACATGTAATTTTTTATATGTTCAAAAATAAGATTAATTTTAAAAATAATCACTAAAGATTGAAAAGCTGAAATAAAAGAACCTAATCACATGTCACACCACTGAAATAACCATCCAAAGAAAACAACTTGTTACAAATAACTTTACAATAGAGTATTCTGCTTTTAAATACCTAGATGATTATAAGGGAAAATAAGAACAGAAAGTATATTTAAACTTTATACATACTCAAAGACAGTGGAAATATTGGCAGCATTTTGAAAATATTTCACATGAATTATAAGATATAGCAAATAACTAGATAAAATTTGATAGAAAACGGATATAGAGTTGCAGATTTACAAGATGAAAAAAGTTCTAAAGACGGATCGTGATGATGGTAGTACATTATGGGTGTTTTAATACTACTGAACTCTGCACTTAAAAATGATTAGAAGGATAAATTGTGTGTGTACTTACTACAAAAAAATGGGAATAAAAGTAAAAAGTTTTGGTGGGAAATATGATTTTCAGTAAGAGAAAAGAAATTATATTTAAAATAAAATGTATTGAAAAACTGCCTCATTATTAAATTAATTAAATTACATACAATTAAACTGGTAATATCTGTTTTAATATATAATGTTTCCCTTTCAAAAGTCTTTCGGAGTGACATCAATAGCATGGAAGCATGAGTCATTCCTTTTCTCTATCCCCTTCAATTTAAAACTGATCAGACTACCATAACTGAAAAAGTTGCCTCTGCACAGCATATCAGGACACCCACGAGATACATCCATCTGTGCACCTGTAAATGGGTGGATTGAATTGACGAGAAGGCAGCAGACTGAGAGCACGGGCAGAGGCAGAGGTGGTGGTGGCAGGTCCAGCAGTAAGCCAGCACGACCTTTCTGACAGAGAGGTGGAGGCCAGATATTATGCAACTGTAGAGACCGTTGCTCTCTGTGAGGAGAGCCTACATTGACTGGAGAGTAGGGAGGAAGAGAAAAGGGAAGACGGTCAACAAATAGAACTAAAGGAAAGATTCTCCTGTCTACTACTGGAGTCAGGCAAGCAGACTACCCAATGACCTCTGGGCATCACCTCATCATTAAGGATCTCCCTACAGGTGTAAACACACCCAAAGCCCCAAATGCTAGTTAAGTTCACACCTACCCCCACTCCACCACAACCATTTTCTATTTTTTCCACCAGCTTTACTTTCTTCTTAAATACACACACACTCCCAACCTTAGCAGTGAGTCAGCTCCAGTAAAAGAAACCAAAACTTCTGCTAAAACACCACCTTCTGGAAAACAAAAGGTGGACTCCTAATTACCAACCTGTTAAACCGTTAGAATAAAAATAAACAAGTCTTGACAAATAAGAAAGGCGTCCACTACTTCAAATGCAATGGTAGAGGCACTGTACATTGAACACCATGAAAAATCATGGTAATATGGTACCACAAATAGAAAATGACAAATTTTCAGCAACTAAACCCAAAGACATAGAATATTGTAACATAACTGATAAGAATTCAAAATAGCTGTAGTGAAGAAAAATGTAAGCTACAAAACAATCAGAAAGGCAATACAATAAATATATCAGGAATAAAAGTAACAATAGAAGGAGTGCTTTACTAAAGAGATTGAAATTCTAAAAGGGGACCAAGTAGAAATTCTGGAGGTGAAGAAATCAATGAGATAAAAAATACATTAGAATACACTGGAAATAGAGCAGATCATGTGGGAGAGAGAATCAGCAAGCTAGAACACAGGAATATAGAAGTGATACAGGTGGAAGAGGAGACAGAACTAAGATTTTTAAGAATTAGAGAAACCCAGTGAGAGCTATCAGACCCCATTAGAAAAAACAACATAAGAATAAATGTAACACCAGAAAGAGAAGAGAAGGAGAAGGAGCAGAGAGTGTATTTAAAGAAATAATGCCTGAGAAATTCCCCAAACCTGGAGAAAGAACTGGATATACAAGCCCATGAAGCTAAGGAATGCCTTGTTATTTCAATACAAAAAGAGCCTTCTCCAAGACACATTATATTAAATCTGTCAAAAGTCAATGATAAAGAATTTACAAGGCATCCAGGGAAAACAGACAGTAACCTACAAAGACACCCCCATTAGGCTGTCAGCAGATTTCTCAGCAGAAACTCTATAGGCAGGGAGAGATACAGACATATTCAAAATATTGAAAGATAAAACCTCCAGCAAAGAATACTCTACACAGCAAAGTTATCCTTCAGATATGAAGGAAAAAATAAAGGCCTTACCAGACAAAAACTGAGAGATCTCACTACGATAAGACTTGCCTTACAAGAAATGTTGAAAGGAGCTCTTACAGCTGAAATGAAAAGATAAAAGTACACAAAACTGTGAAGAAAGTGATAGTCAATCAAA
>JAVSCE010003739.1:0-71721 GCA_032199065.1 Smutsia gigantea
GGAGAATATATTCATAAAAAACGTATCTGATAAAGGGTTGACATCAAAAATATATAAAGAACTCATGCACCTTAACAAACAGAAAGCAAATAATCCAGTTAAGAAATGGGCAGAGGACATGAATAGACACTTCTCCAAAGAAGAAATTCAGATGGCCAACAGGCACATGAAAAGATGCTCCACATCGCTAATCATCAGGGAAATGCAGATTAAAACCACAATGAGATATCACCTCACACCAGTGAGGATGGCCAACATCAAAAACACAAACAACAACAAATGTTGGCGAGGATGTGGAGAAAAGGGAACCCTCCTACACTGCTGGTGGGACTGCAAATTAGTTCAACCATTGTGGAAAGCAGTATGGAGGTTCCTCAAAAAACTCAAAATGGAAATACCATTTGACCCAGGAATTCCACTCCTAGGAGTTTACCCTAAGAATGCAGCAGTCCAATTTGAAAAAGACATATGCACCCCTATGTTTATTGCAGCACTATTTACAATAGCCAAGAAATGGAAGCAACCTAAGTGTCCATCAGTAGATGAATGGATAAAGAAGAAGTGGTACATATACACAATGGAATATTATTCAGCCATAGAAGAAAACAAATCCTACCATTTGCAACAACATGGATGGAGCTAGAGGGTATTATGCTCAGTGAAATAAGCCAAGCCGAAAAGACAAGTATCAAATGATTTCACTCATATGTGGAGTATAAGAACAAAGAAAAAATACTGAAGGAACAAAACAGCAGCAGACTCACAGAACCCAAGAATGGACTAATAGTTACCAAAGGGAAAGGGACTGGGGAAAATGGGCGGGAAAGGAGGGATAAGAGGGAAAAAAGGGCATTACGATTAGCAGATGTAATGTTGGGGGGGCACGGGGAGGGCAGTACAACTCAGAGAAGACAAGTAGTGATTCTATAGCATCTCACTACACTGATGGACAGTGACTGTAATGGGGTTCGTGGGGGGGACCTGATGAAGGGGTAGTTTAATAATCGTAATATTGCACATGTAATTGTAAATTTATGATAATAAAATAAATTATATTAAAAAAATTTTTTCTGAAACAGCAGAAACTCAAACTTGGTAAGACTATTACTGCTTTCTGGATTATTGTGTTTTTTTTCATTTATTGGTCATTTTATGTATGCCAGGACTGAGGAGCTAATCTGCCTGTCCTGTAAATTCTGGTTTCATCTGAGCTCCGTGTTGGACCCTCTACTCACTGCGTACTCTCCTCAGTGCTGTATGTCATCCACCTCCTCAATTTCAGTTGTATTTATCTACTGATAACCCCTAAATTTTTATCTCTAGGCCAGATCTCTCTCTTGTGCTCTAGGCATGAATCTCCAATTGCTGCACTTGTATACACTTGTCTGGTGTGCATCTCAAAGTCAGCTTATCTAGAACTTCATCTCTCTTACACCCTTTCCGCATTCGCTTGGTAAGGACATTCTTTGAAATGCCTTATATCTCTAAAGGCCACCTACTTCTCTCTGTTTACATTGCCACTACCTGTAGGTCCCAGTTAGTAGCAATCTTTCATTTAGACTCCAGCCTTCTAACTGATTTCACACCATTGTTACTGCTTTCCATGCCATTCTTTGCATTCTTTTACATTTACAATATATAGTCTTTGAAAAATGCAGATTTGATAGTGTATGTAATTTTTCCTTATAGTCCTTCAAAGTCTTCTTTTACCTTTGAGATAAAATTCAAACCCTTAACATTGCTTCCAGGACCTTCCAGGGCTGTATCTTGGCCACTTTCCAAGCCTGACTGTACACCTACTTACTCTCCTTGCATTTTATACTTTAGCCTTGCTGAACTTTTTTTAGCTCATCAGAACACCATAATAAAAGAAGTTAGATTAGGTGGTGCTATGGAAATTTCTAAACTCTAACCTCTATTTCTGTATGGAGATATAGCTCTCTGAATGATAAGATTGTGAATCAGCACAAGTTTCTGGACCACACTTGGAGTAGCTTTGAACAATAGTACATGACATGGATGAATTTTACAAAGGAAATATTGAATGAAAAAGAAAGTTTTGGAAGTATATTATCATAAGTATATTATAACTATTCGAAAGCTTAAAAACAAGCATGTTTAATTTGTCGTTCAGGGATATGTGATTGTGACTGGCATAAAAACTAAAAAAATTCGGGAAAAGAAAGTGTCTCTGTGGGAAAAAGGATGGGTAGGGAAGAAATACACAGTTCCAATAATAATGATAGTGGTCTAACTTTTAGATTGGGTGGTAGGCCAACATGTCAGTTTTATTATAATGCTTCAAAGCACATGTATATATTTCTTGTCTATGTAAAAAAGTAAACAAAATTTTTATTTATTTATTATTATTTTTTTATTTTGCTACTGTTAATATACAGTTCCATGAGCAACATTATGGTTACTAGACTCCCCCTATTATCAAGTCCCCACCATATACCCCATTGCAGTCACTGTCCATCAGCATAGTAAGATGCTATAGAAGCACTACTTCTCTTCTCTGTGTTGTACTGCCTTCCTCGTATCCCCCCAGCCCACCCCCACCACTGCTACATTACGTGTGCTAATTGTAATAGCCCTTTTTACCCCTTATCCCTCCCGTCCCACCCATTTTCCCCAGTCCCTTTCCCTTTGGTAACTGTTAGTCCATTCTTGGGTTCTGTGACTCTACTGCTGTTTTGTTCCTTCAGTTTTTTCTTTGTTCTTCTATTCCACAGATGAGTGAAATCATTTGATATTTGTCCTTCTCTGCCTGGCTTATTTCACTGAGCATAATGCCCTCTAGCTCCATCCATGTTGTTGCAAATGGTAGGATTTGTTTTCTTCTTATGGCTGAATAATATCCATTATGTATGTATACCACACCGTCTTTATCCATTCATCTACTGATGGACACATAGGTTGCTTCCATTTCTTAGCTATTGTAAATAGTGCTGCGATAAATATAGGGGTGCATATGTCTTTTTCAAACTGGGCTGCTGCATTCTTAGTGTAAATTCCTAGGAGTGGAATTCCTGGGTCAAATGGTATTTCTAATTTGAGGTTTTTAAGGAACCTCCCTACAGCTTTCCACAATGGTTATACTAATTTACATTCCCACCAGCAGTTTAGGAGGGTGCCCCTTTCTCCACATCCTCACCAACAGTTGTTGTTGTTTGTCTTTTGGATGGCGGTGATCCTAACTGCTGTGAGGTAATATCTCATTGTGGTTTTAATTTGCATTTCTCTGATGACTAGTGATGTGGAGCATCGTTTCATGTGCCTGTTGGCCATCTGAATTTCTTCTTTGGAGAAGTGTCTGTTCAGCTCCTCTGCCCATTTATTAACTGTCTTATTTGCTTTTTGTTTGTCAAGGTGCATGAGCTCTTTATATATTTTGGATGTCAAACCCTTATAGGATATTTAATTTGTGAATATATTCTCCCATACTGTAGGATGTCTTTGTTCTACTGATGATATCCTTTGCTGTACAGAAGCTTTTTAGTTTGATATAGTCCCATTTGTTCTTTCTTGCCTTTGTTTCCCTTCCCTAGGAGATGTGTTCATGAAGAAGTTGCTCATGAGTATGTCCAAGAGATTTTTGCCTATATTTTTTTCTAAGAGTTTTATGGATTCAGGTCTTTGATCCATTTTGAGTTTACTTTTGTGTATCGGGTTAGACAGTAATCCAGTTTCATCTCTTACATGTAGCTGTCCAGTTTTGCCAACACCAGCTGTTGAAGAGGCTATCATTCCCCATTATATATCCATGGCTCCTTTATCGTATTTTAACTGACCATAATGCTTGGGGGTATATCTAGGCTCTCTATTCTGTTCCACTGGTCTATGGGTCTGTTCTTGTGCCAGTACCAAATTGTCTTCATTACTGTAGCTTTGTAGTAGAGCTTGAAGTCAAGGAGCATAATTCTCCACATTTTATTCTTGCTTCTCAGGATTTCTTTGGCTATTTGGGGTCTTTTGTGGTTCCCTATGAATTTTAGAACTATTTACCCTAGTTCATTCAAGAATGCTGTAGGTATTTTGATAGGGATTGCATTGAATCTGCAGATTGCTTTAGGCAGGATGGGCCTTTTGACAATACTAATTCTTCCTAGCCAAGAGCATGGGATGAATTTCCATTTATTAGTGTCCTCTTTAATTTCTCTTAAGGGTGTCTCTAGTTTTCAGGGTACAGGTCTTTCACTTCCTTGGTTATGTTTATTCCTAGGTATTTTATTCTTTTGGATGCAATTGTGAATGGGATTGTTTTCCTGATTGTGTTCTGTCGATGTGTCTTAGGTCCATCTGTTCTACTATGTTGTTCACTGTCTCTGTCTCTTTACTTGTTTTCTCTGGTTGATCTGTTCTTTGGAGTGAGTGGTGTGTTGAAGCGTCCTAAAATGAGTGCATTGCATTCATTCTATTTTCCCCTTTAATTCTGCTAGTATTTGTTTCACATATGTAGATGATCCTGTGTTGGGTGCACAGATATTTATAATCATTATATCCTCTTTTGGACTGGCTATTATTATTATGTTATGTCCTTCTTTGTCTCTTGTGACTTTCTTTGTTTTGAAGTCTATTTTGTCTAATATAAGTACTGCAACTCCTGCTTTTTTCTCACTATTAGTTGAATGAAATATCTTTTTCCATCCCTTTACTTTCAGTCTGTGTATGTCTTTGGGTTTGAAGTGAGTCTCTTGTAGGTAGCATATAGATGTGTCTTGTTTTTTGACTGTACGTCTTTTGGTGCATTCAGACCATTTACATTTAGAGTGATTATCGATAGGTATGTGCTTACTGCCATTGCAGGCTTTAGATTCGTGGTTACCAAAGTTTCAAGGGAAATTCCCTTACTATCTAACAGTCTAATTTAACTTACTTCGTATACTATTACAAATACAAAGTAAGGGTTCTTTTTTTTTTCCTCCTTTTTCTTCCTCCTCCATTCTTTGTATGTTATGAATCATATTCTGTAGTCTTTGTCTTCCCTTGGGTGACATCTTTTTAGCCTTAGGAATACTTCCGTCTATAGAAGTCCCTCCAAAATGCACTGCAGAGGTGGTTTTTGGGAGGTACGTTCTCTCAGCTTTTGCTTATCTGAATATTGTTTAATCCTTCCTTCAAATTTAAATGATAAGCTTGCTGGGTAGAGTATTCTTGGCTCACGCCCTTCTGCCTCATTGCATTAAATATACCTTGCCACTCCCTTCTGGCCTGAAGCTTTCTGTTGAGAAATCTGATGATAGCCTGATGGGTTTTCCTTTGTATGTGATCTTTTTTCTCTCTCTAGCTGCTTTTAAAAGTCTGACTTTATCCTTGATCTTTGCCATTTTAATTATTATATGTGTTGATGTTGTCTTCCTTGAGTCCCTTGTGTTGGGAAATCTGTGCACCTACACAGCCTGAGAGACTATCTCCTTCCCCAGATTGGGGAAGTTTTCAGCAGTTACCTCCTCAATGACACTTTCTATCCCTTTTTCTCTCTCTTCTTTTTCTTATACCCCTATAATGTGAATATTTTTCCGTTTAGATTGGTCACACAGTTCTCTCAATAGTCTTTCATTCTTAGAGATTCTTTTTTCTCCCTGTGCCTCAGCTTCTTTGTATTCCTCTTCTCTAATTTCTATTCCATTTACTGTCCCTTCTAGTACATGTAATCCACTTTTAAATCCCTCCATTGTATCTTTCATTTCAGATATGGAATTTCTTAATGATTGAGTCTCCGACTTAAATTCGTTCCTGAGTTCTTGAATATTTTTCTGTACCTCCATAAGCATGTTTATAATTTTTATTTTGAACTCTCCTTCAGGAAGATTGGTGAGTTTGGTTTCATTTGGCCCCATGTTCTTTTGGCGTTTCATATTACTGTGTGGTCCCCATTGGTGCACAGAAACTCCAGTCTCTGGAGCTGCTCAGCCCCTAGAGTGAGGTTGGGGGTTGTAGGGGAGTGGAGCTGGTGCCTGGGGGAGGAAAGATCTGTTTCCTGATTCCCGTCTGCAGTGCCTGTCTCCAGTGTCACAGCCAGTGGGCCACGCACACGCTTTGCATCTCTAGCTGTTGTAGGCGGGTCCTCCCTCTGGCTGGCCTGATTATCTGCACAGTGACTGTGAGTTTGCGAGCATGTACCTGCAGGCTGGTAGGAAGGCCCTGCCGGCTGTGTGTCACAGTGCGGTGCCTCGGTGCTGAGTAGACAGCCAGGGGAATGGAGCACCTGAAGCTCCTCAACGTTCCCAACCAGCTGGACAGAGCATGCCCAGACAACCTTGTCCAGCTCTGCCTTCTCCCGCACAGCCAGCTCCATGCAAACCCCACCCCTTCAGCAGGCCTCTTGCTGGTAAGAAGCCTCTCAGACTGCCTGCCTTTGTTCTGACACAGAGCGGCCGTGTGTGGATCCCCTCCTCCGCAAATGGCCGGAATGTCAGTTTCTCAAGCACTCCGCCTGTCTGAGCTCCCCAACATCCAGAGCACCACACACTATAGGATTCTGTTCACGAACTACATGTCCAGGGCTAGGTGTTCAGCAGTCCCTGTCTTCCATTCCACTCCCTCCCCCACTCTGCTTCTCTTCCTCCCGCCTGTGAGCTGGGGTGGGGGAAGGGCTTTGGTCCTGCCAGATTAAGGCTTTCATACATTACCCTGTTTCGTAAGGTCTGCACTCTTCGTGAGGTGTGTATGCAGTCTGGTTCAGCCTTTTTTCTTGTTGCTGTTTTAAGTTTAATTGTATTAATTAACTATATTTTTGTACTGTTTGTGGTTTGGGGAGGAGCTCTCTGTCTCACCTCTCACGCCTCCATCTTGAATCTCCAACAAAATTTATTTTAAAATTAAAATAGTTAGGGGGGAAATTTGTGCAAAAGTCCTTTTCTGTTAGTATATCAAGCCTAGAAAAAGACAACACAAAGACAGAGCAAGAGTCCCCAGTGCAACATGCATACACAGACACTGTCCATTATTTCAGTCGCTGCAGAAGTTTGAGTATGAAGTAAGCCTTTCCTTTGAATAGATAGAGGCAAAATCTGAAACACCAATTTTTAAAAACTCATGCTTTAACGTAGTAGAAACCATTCAGAAAGTATAACATCTCTGTTAAACAGTTAGGTTGGATAATCTTTTTCATGTTTCTAGAGGCAGCCAAAAAGAAAAAGCATTACACTGAACTCATAGAATACTAACAGTCAAGTATTATTGTTCACATTCTCTTGGTTGGAAGGTGTATTAAATAAATCTTCATTTGAGTGCTTTTGTTTGAAAAACAGGAGAGACTGCTATAGCAGCACAAACTTGGGGCCAGGAGGTAACTTCTCAGGTTTTCAACCCAAGCTGCACATTAGTTAGAATCACCTGGGAACTTGAAAAAAATTTTTATTAAGGTGATATTCCCATAACATAAAATTAACCATTTTAAAGTGAGCAATCAGTGGCGTTTTGTATAGTCACAGTGTTGCGCAACCACCATCTCTCTAGTTCCAAAGCATTTCCATCACTCCACAGTCAAACTCCCTACCCATTAAGCAGTTTCTCCCCAATTTCCCTCTCTCTCCAACCCCTGGCAATCACCAATATACATTCTGTCTGTATGGATTGATCTATTCTGGATATTTCATGTAAATGGAATCACACAATGTGGGACCTTTTGTGTTCGGCTTCTTCCACTTTACATCGTGTTTGTGAAGTTCATCTACATTGTAGCATGTATATGTACTTCATTCCGTTTTGTGGCTGAATAATCACCCATTGTATGTATATACCACAACTTGTTTATTCATTGATTTATGGATATTTTGGCTGGTTTTTTTTTTGGCCATTGTGAATAGTGTTTTGAGTATGCATGTACATGTACTTCTTGAAGTACCTGTTTTCAGTTCTTTGGGCATATACCTAAGAGTGGAATTGCAGAGCCAAATGATAATTCTATGTTTAACTTTTAAGAAACCATCAAATTGTTTTACTACTGACTGGACTGTTTTACATTAGCTTGGTAACTTTAAAAATACACAGGTCCAATAATTAATTTTTATTGTGTTTTACAAACATATCAGTGTACAATTATTTGAAGTTAAGAAAAAAAGATTGGTTGTTCACTATTGAGTTTGAGAAGCACTGCTGCAGTTCATTTATTTTTGTTGCTTTAAAATACTACAGTCAGTGAATATGCCACCATTTATTCATTCTCTTTTTCATGAACATGTGTTTCCACCTTTTGGCTTTTATAAACAACATTGGTATGAATATCCTTGCATAGGTCTTCTGGTGCAGTTGGCATAAATTTCTAGGATATATACCTAGGAATGGAATTGCTGGATCGTAGAGTATGTACATTTTCAACCTAAGCAATACCATACTATATCCTAAACTCTTGTACTGTTTTATCTCCCACCATTGCTGTATTAGAATTCTTACAAGTTTCTCTATTAAGGTGTGATTACTGCTCTAAAATACTGCTGCTGGAAGGAGTATGGGACAAGGTTGTCTGGGTGCACTCTGCCCAACAGATTGGGAACTTTGAGGAGCTTCAGGTGCTCCATTCCCCTGGCAGGCTACTCAATTCTGAGACCCCCACTGTGATAAGCAGCCTGCCGAGCCTTCCTCCTGGTCTGACAGCATTGGCTCACAAACTGGCAGTCACTGCACTGGCGTCAGGCCAGTCAGAGGGAGGCCCCGCCTAAACCAGTTAGAGACACCGAGCAGAGAGGCTTACACCTGTATGCCCGGCCCACTGGCTGTCATACGGAGACAAGCATTGCAGACAGGAATCAGGAAACATCTTTCCTCGCCCCAGGAACCAGCTCTGCTCCCCTACGCCCCCCAACCTCACTCTAGGGGCTGAGCAGCTCCAGAGAAAGGAGCTTCTGGGCACTAGAGGGCACCACACAGAAATATGAAACATCAAAAGAACATGGTTCAGACCAAAATCTCACAAACCCCAGAAAGAGGGCCAAATGAAACTGAACTCACCAATCTACCTGAAAGAGTTCAAAGTAAAAATCATAAAAATGCTTATGGAGGTACAAAAAACTATTCAAGAACTCAGAAATAAATTTAAGATGGAGATTCAATCATTAAGAAATGCCATATCTGAAATGAAACATACAATAGAGGGATTTAAAAGCAGATTAGATGTAGTAGAAGAGACGGTAAATGGATTAGAAATTGGACAAGAGGAATAAAAACAAACTGAGGGACACAGAGAAAAAGAATCTCTAAGAATGAAAGACTATTGAGAGAACTGTGTGACCAATCCATACGGAACAATATTCACATTATAGGGGTACAAGAAAAAGAAGAGAGAGAAAAAGAGATAGAAAGTGTCATTGAGGAGGTAACTGCTGAAAAATTCCCCAATCTGGAGAAGGAGATAGTCTCTCAGGCCGTGGAGGTGCACAGATTTCCCAACACAAGGGACTCAAGGAAGACAACATCAACACATATAATAATTAAAATGGCAAAGATCAAGGATAAAGTCAGACTTTTAAAAGCAGCTAGAGAGAGAAAAAAGATCACATACAAAGGAAAACCCATCAGGCTATCATCAGATTTCTCAACAGAAAGCTTACAGGCCAGAAGGGAGTGGCATGGTATATTTAATGCGATGAGGCAGAAGGGCCGTGAGCCAAGAGTACTGTACCCAGCAAGCTTATCATTTAAATTTGAAGGAGGGATTAAACAATTTTCAGATAAGCAAAAGCTGAGAGAACTTACCTCCCACAAACCACCTCTGCAGTGCATTTTGGAGGGACTTCTATAGATGGAAGTATTCCAAAGGCTAAGTAGATGTCACCCAAGGGATAGACAAAGACTACAGAATATGATTCTTAACATACAAAGAATGGAAGAGGAAGAAAAAGAAAGTAAAGAAAAAAGTACCTTTAGATTGTGTTTGTAATAGCATAAGAAGTGAATTAAATTTGACTGTTAGTAAGGGAATTACCCTTGAACCTTTCATAACTACGAATCTAAAGCCTGCAATGACAATAAGTATATACCTATTGATAATCACTTTAAATGTAAATAGTTAAATGCACCAATCAAAAGACATACAGTCACTGAATGGATAAAAAAAAAACAAGACCCATCTATATGCTGCCTACAAGAGACTCACTTCAAACCCAAAGACATACACAGACTGAAAGTTAAGAGATGGAAAAAGATATTTCATGCAACTAATAGGAAGAAAAAAGCAGGAGTTGAAGTACTTGTATCAGATAAAATAGACTTCAAAACAATGAAAGTCACAAGAGACAAAGAAGGACATTACATAATGATAAAAGGATCAGTCCAACAAGAGAATATAACTACTGTAAATACCTATGCACCCAAATAGGATTATCTATATATGTGAAACAAATATTAACAGAATTAAAGGGGGAAATAGAATGCACTGCATTCATTTGGGAGACTTAAACACACCACTCACTCCAAAGCACAGATCAACCAGACAGAAAATAAGTAAAGAGACAGAGGCACTGAACAAGGTATTAGAACAGATGGCCCTAACGGACATCTACAGAACACTCCATCCAAAAGCAACAGGATACGCATTCTTCTCAAGTACACATGTAACATTTTCAACAATAGATCATATATTAGGCCACAAAAAGAACCTCAATAAATTCAAAAAGATTGAAATTGTACCAACCAGCTTCTCAAATCACAAAGGAATGAAACTAGAAATAAATTACACAAAGAAAGTGAAATAGTCCACAAACACATGGAGGCTTAATAACATGCTCCTAAATAATCAATGTATCAATGACTAAATAAAAACAGAGATCAAGCAATATATGGAGACAAATGACAACAATAATTCAACAAAATCTGTGGGACGCAACGAAAGCTGTGCTAAGAGGGAAAATATTGCAATACAGGCCTATCTCAAGAAAGAAGAACAATCCCAAATGAACAGTCTTAACTCACAATTAATGAACATAGAAAAGGAAGAACAAATGAGGCACAAAGTCAGTAGAAGGAGAGACATAATAAAGATTAAAGGAGAAATAACTAAAATTGAGAGGAATAAAACAACAGAAAGAATGATTGAAAGCAGGAGCTGGTTCATTGAGAAAATAAACAAAATAGATAAACTCCTACCCAGACTTATCAAGAAAAAAAGAGAGTCTACAAACATAAACAGAATCAGAAATGAGGAAGGAAGAATCACTACGGACACCACAGAAATACAAAGAATTATGAGAGAATACTATGAAAAATTATATCCTAGCAAACTGGATGACCTAGAAGAAATGGACAACTTTCTAGAAAAATACAACCTTCCAAGTCTGACTCAGGAAGGAACAGAAAATCTGAATTGACCAGTTAACAGCAAAGAAATTGAATTGGTAATCAAAAAACTACCTAAGAACAAAAATGCCTGGACCAGATGGTTTCACTGCTGAATTTTATCAAACATTTAGTGAAGACCTCATACCCGTCCTCATTAAAGTTTTCGAAAAAGTAGAAGATGAGGGAATACTCCCAAACTCATTCTAAGAGGCCAATATAACTCTAATGCCAAAACCAGGCTAAGACATCACAAAAAAAGAAAATTACAGACCAATCTCCCTGATGAACGTAGATGCAAAAATACGCAACAAAATATTAGTAAACCGAATTAAAAAATACATCAAAAAGATCATCCATCATGATCAAGTGGGATTCATCCACTACATCAACAAAAAGAAGGACAAAAACCACATGATCATCTCCGTAGATGCTGAAAAAGTATTCGACAAAATTCAACATTCATTCATGATAAAAACTCTCAACAAAATGGATATAGAGGGCAAGTACCTCAACATAATAAAGGCCATATATGACAAACCCACCGCCAACATCATACTTAACAGCAAGAAGGTGAAAGCTTTTCCTTTAAGATCGGGAACAAGACAAGGATGCCCATATTCCCCACTTATTCAGCGTAGTTCTGGAGGTCCTAGCAATGGCAATCAGACAACACAAAGAAATAAAAGGCAAGGAAGAAGTTAAACTGTCCCTGTTTGCAGATGACATGATATTATACATAAAAACCCCTAAAGCATCCATTCCAAAAGTGCTAGGTCTTATATCTGAATTCAGCAAAGTTGCAGGATACAAAATTAATACACAGAAATCTGTTGCATTCCTATACATTAACAATGAACTAGCAGAAAGAGTAAACAGGAAAACAATCCCATTCACAATCACATCAAAAAGAATAAAATACCTAGGAATAAACCTAACCAGGGCAGTGAAAGACCCTGTACCCTCAAAACTACAAGACACTCTTAAGAGAAATTAAAGAGGATACTAATAAATGGAAATTAATCCTATGCTCTTGGCTAGGAAGAATTAATATTGTCAAAATGGCCATCGTGCCTAAAGCAATCTACACATTTAATGCAATCCCTATCAAAATACCTACAGTATTCTTCAATGAACTAGAGCAAATAGTTGTAAAATTCATATGGATCCACAAAAGACCCTGAATAGCCAAAGCAATCCTGAGAAGGAAGAATAAAGCTGGGGGAATTATGCTCCCTGACTTCAAACTCTACTACAAAGCCACAGTAATCAAGACAATTTGGTACTGGCACAAGAACAGACCCATAGACCAGTGAAACAGAATAGAGAGCCCAGATATAAACCCAAGCATATATGGTCAATTAATACACAATAAAGGATCCAAGGATATACAATGGGGAAATGAGAGCCTCTTTAACAGCTGGTGTTCTCAAAACTTGACAGCTACATGTAAGAGAATGAAACTGGATTACTGTCTAACCCATACACAAAGGTAAACTCAAAATGAATTAAAGACCTGAATGTAAGTCATGAAACCATAAAACTCTTAGAAAAAAATATAGGGAAAATTCTCTTGGACATAAACATGAGCAACTTCTTCATGAACATATCTCCCCAGGCAAGGGAAACAAAAACAAAAATTTACAAACAGGTCTGTATCAAACTAAAAAGCTAATGTACAGCAAAGGTACCATCAGTTGAACAAAAAGACATCCTACGGATGGAAGAATATATTCATACATGACATGTCCGATAAGGGGTTGACATCCAAATTATATAAAGAGCTCATGCACCTCAACAAACAAAAAGCCAATAAGCCAATTAAAAAATGGGCAGAGGAGCTGAACAGTCACTTCTCCAAAGAAGAAATTCAGGTGGCCAATAGGCGTATGAAAAGATGCTCCACGTTGCTAGTCATCAGAGTAATGTAAATTAAAACCACAATGAGATATCACCTCACACCAATTAGGATCGCCGCCATCCAAAAGACAAACAACAACAAATGTTGGTGAGGATGTGGAAAAAGGGGAACTCTCCTACACTGTTGGTGGGAATGTAAATTAGTTCAACCATTGTGGAAGGCAGTATGGAGGTTCCTCAAAAAACTCAAAATAGAAATACCATTTGACCCAGGAATTCCAGTCGTAGGAATTTACCCTAAGAATGCAGCAGCCCAGTTTGAAAAAGACATATGCACCCCTATGTTTATCACAGCACTATTTACAATAGCCAAGAAATGGAAGCAGCCTTAGTTTCCATCAGTAGATGAGCAGATAAAGAAAATGTGGTATATATACATAAAGGAATATTATTCAGCCATTAGAAGAAAACAAATCCTACCATTTTCAACATCATTGATGGAGCTAGAGAGTATTATACTCAGTTAAATAAGCCAGGCGGAGAAAGACAAGTACCAAATGATTTCACTCATCTGTGGAGTATAAGAACAAGGAAAAAACTGAAGGAAGAAAACGGCAGCAGTCTCACAGAACCCAATATTTGATTGACTAACAGTTACCAAAGGGGGATGGACTAGGGAAGATGGGTGGGAAGGGAGTGATATGGGGGAAAAACTGCCATTACAATTAGCACACGTAATGTAGCGGGGGTGGGGGGTGGGGATACTGGGAAGGCAGTATAACACAGAGAAGAGAAGTAGTGATTCTATAGCATCTTACTATGCTGATGGACAGTGACTGCAATGGGGTATGTGGTGGGGACTTGGTAATAGGGGGAGTCTAGTAACCATAATATTGCTCATGTAATTGTATATTAATAATAGCAAAAAAAAATGGCAAAGAAAAAACTGAAGTAACATAACAGCAGCAGACTCAGAGAACCAATGGACTAACAGTTACCAAAGGGAAAGGGACTGGGGAAGATGGGTGGGAAGTGAGGTACAGGGGGGAAAAGGGGTATTACAATTAGCACACATCATGTAGTCGGGGGGGGGATACGGGGATGGCAGTATAACACACAGAAGACAAGTAGTGATTCTATAGCATCTTACTACGCTGTTGGACAGTGACTGTAATGGGGTATGTGGTGGCGACGTGATAATATAGGGAGTCTGGGTACCATAATATTGCTCATGTAATTGTACATTAATAATACCAAAAAAAAGAAAGAACACCACCTAGGAAGTTTTTCTTTTTAAGGTTTTTAAAATATACATTTTTATGAAGGTTTCAGATGAAAAAACAATGTAGTTACTACATTTAACCACATTAAGTCGCCACCCATACCTCAACGCAGTCACTGTCCATCAGTGTAGTAAGATGCCACAGATTCACTATTTGCATTCTCTTTGCTATGCTGTTTACCCCGTGATCCCCCACACCATGTGTACTAAACATAATACCCCTCAATCCCCTTCTCCCTCCCTCTCCACCCTCCCTCCTACACCCATCCCCTTTGGTAACCACTAGTTCCTTCTTGGAGTCTGTGAGTCTCCTGCTATTTTGTTCCTTCCGTTTTGCTTTGTTGTTATACTCTACAAATGAGGGAAATCATTTGGCACTTGTCTTTCTCCGCCTGGCTTATTCCACTCCGCATAATATCCTCCCGCTCCATCCATGTTGTTGCAAATGGTAGGGTTTGTTTCTTTCTTTTGGCTGAATAGTATTCCATTGTGTATATGTACCACATCTTCTTTATCCATTCATCTACTGATGTGCACTTAGGTTGCTTCCATATCTTGGCTATTGTAAAAAGTGCTGCGATAAACATAGGGTGCATATGTCTTTTTGACTCTGAGAAGTTGTATTCTTTTGGTAAATTCCAAGGAATGGGATTCCCAGGTCAAATGGTATTTCTATTTTTAGTTTTTTGGGGAACCTCCATATTACTTTCCACAGTGGTTGAACTAGCTTACATTCCCACCAGCAGTGTAGGAGAGTTCCCCTTCCTAGGAAGTATTCTTGCCTTAAAGAAAGTTATAAAATCAAAAGAAGACTCTAGTCTAAACACCAAGCTATTGAGAGGAACTTAAATAGTCAAGCAAAGATGCAGATAGCCAAGTTCATTATACAAAGCAAACATCCCACAAATCTAGGACATTGGGGAAGTGTGGGGGCAAGAAAACTGTTATTGAATAAATGAGAATTAAGCAACCAAAATAAAATAACATAAAATACTGCTGCTGTTTCACAAGATCCTGGGGTTTTTGGAGGGAAGTCTTAAAGAAAGTTCCACTTACCCTAATAAACTTTTACAATTCAGTGTTTGAGTGTATAACCTTATCTGGGATATTTCCTACATTTTGATGGGAAGTTGTAAAGGAAGAGGCATAGGCTTTGAATCTTAATGATACCACTGTGTACCAGTTCTATTGTTTTAGGTAAGTTACTTAAACAATGAGCCTAGTGTGTAAAGTTGGGAGAGTATTTTTCATGTAATTACTGTTAGTACAAAATGAATCAGCATATTTAAAAAGTACTATGCATAGTACCGTTTTCATAGTAAGCATCATCAAGGTACATAGTCATTGAAAAAATACTTGTTGAAGATATAATGTTTGTTAGACTAGGACTGGGGATGGAGAGAGAAGCAGGATCCCTACTATGTTATTTATAATAATGAAAAATTGTCAACATTTAAATGCCCTAGGATTGGTAATGATGGTACATTCATAAAATGCAGTGGTATGCAGCCTTTAAACATCATGTTCTCAAATATGGGAAAATGTTTCTGGCCATATTGAAAAATACTACAAGAGGATTATCCCTGTCTTTATCATATAACTTATACATTGCATGAAATAGGTGAAGAGGATAAAGACGCACAAAATCTCAATGATATGTAAATTAGTCATGGGGATGAATGTAGAGATTATAGTCAGTAATTCTGTAATATCATTCTGAGTTGACAGATATAACTATACTAATTAGGGTAAGCATCTAATAATGTAGATTACTGTAGAATCACTATGTTGTTTACATGATACAAATATTCTATACCAAGTATACTTCAATTAAAAAAAATCTGGAAGGATTCAAGTGGATACAAACTTCAGTTGTTAATCACGGTTAATAATTGGTGGTAAAATTGTATTTTAATACATTCCTTCCCTTATGTATTTTCTGTACTTTCCAGATTTTCTGCTGTTAATGTACATTACTTTTATACTCAGAAAAAAAAGGTGTTATCTAAATGAATGTGTAGCATAAAATTGTTAAGGAAGGTTGATTACAAGCCTCACTAACTAAAAAATGGTTTAAAGTTTGTAAAGGAATAGAGATTTATTCAGGAATTTAATTTTTTACCAGTTTATATAAACATATTGACTAGAGTCGTATTTATCAGAATTATGCAGCTCGGTAACATCGAGATACGGAAATATTCTAAAGAAATTTCAGGCTAACAATAATATGATTTTCTTTGAAACTCTTTTCTTTCCCTTTTAGAAAGCCAAGTAACTCAGGTCTTCAGTTTTATTCTTGCTTTGTCATATATCTAAGAAATTACCATTTGAAAAATATATATAAGCATCTTTAAAAAAAAAATCCTGTCCCTTCTAGATTCATTTAGTTTTCTGGTTGACTTTTTTTTTTTACTTTTTAAATATTCTGTTAATGAAATTAAATGGGTATTTGACCAAATAATGAGATCTTTTTAATCTTGCTTGCATGTACATTAAAATAGTCTCAGAAAAATTATTTTGTCGGTGAATACTGTTTGATTGCTAGAATTATTAATAGGTATCAATTTTGATCTAACCAGGAATTACTCTTAATTCTAAGGAGAAAGTGGAAGCACAATGGGAGATGACAGTGAGTGGATGAAACTGCCAGTTGATCAGAAATGTGAGCACAAGGTAAGATTTTTCTGGAGGTCAAATTTAATGTCACTGGCTTGTTTTGTCAGCACTTATATGTGTAGTATAGTATAAAGCTGCCTAATAATTACCAAATACAACTGGAAAACAACATACTTTGGAGATTGGGCAGTTTCAGCAGGATGATTTCTCATGTTTAAATAGCTTATGTTTAATGCTATATTATAAAGAAGTAATAACTAATATTTAGATATAAAACAAGGTACATTTTTAGTGACCAGTTATGAATTTTAGATGGCCTTGGCAGAATATCATAAGTATTAAACACTTAGAAGAAAAAGTTTATTAGCTAATCATTTTTGAAAACTATCTGAATTTCGTAAACACCTCTTTTGATTCTAATCATGGGGTCCTGTGTTCAAATTACCTAGTTCAAATTTTTACCTCCCTCCTAAAATTAATAGTAGATAATAATATTTTGTTTTGTTTCAAAATACTTTTCTTTTAGCTGTGGAAAGCAAGGTTAAGTGGGTATGAAGAGTCCCTGAAGATTTTCCAGAAAATAAAGGATGAAAAGAGCCCAGAATGGTCCAAATTTTTAGGATTGATCAAAAAATTTGTGACTGATTCCAATGCTGTGGTTCAGTTGAAAGGATTAGAAGCTGCACTTGTTTATGTTGAAAATGCTCATGTAGCAGGAAAGTAAGTAGTTTCTTTCCAACTCCTCTGATATAAACCTCTGTGTGATGCTACATGCATTAATTTATGCATATACTTATAGTTATTAGCACTGTTAGAAGATAGTAATTATTTACTTTCATAGCTCCTTGATACTTGTTTTTCATTCAGTATTTATTGGCTCTGAAAAGTCTAAATGGTACATAAGAGCTCTGAAGTGGAGCAAATTAGAAATCAGTTGTTTTACCTTAAGGTTTGATGAGCAAATGATTTATATGGGAATACTCTTAACTAGAGGGAAAATCTTTAGTTACTTTTAGCAGAAGTTGAGGTTGTTAGCAAAGAAATTATCAGAATTTCATTGAAAACATTTGGACATTACAAAAATCTTTTTCTGTAAGGATTCCTAGCTAGGTGATCTTAGAAAGATTCCTAGCTAGGTGATCTTTCTCCCTGTGATAATTAGGCATTTTTAACTCTTAGGAGAGGTAATGCTAACTGAACAACCTCTATGACTCCTGGCCTCTTTGACATGAGCTTTGACATGAGCTTTCTAGTCACCCCACTATCTCATATGTCATAAACCTGATTTTTTAAACACTGCTCTTTATGTCATTGAAAGGAGGCCTCTGTACCAAAAAAAAAGGGGACCCTTGACTTAACTGCACAAGAAACATGTACTTGAGTTACTTCAAAGATTATACTAATAAAGGAAAACAATTTGACAGATTAACCAGCATCATTGACTTTCCGTTGCTGTTAGACCATTGCTTTTTTTTTTTATTAAGGTATCATAGATATACACTTTTATGAAGATTTCACAAGAAACACAGTTTGGTTATTACATTCACCATTATTCTCCAGTCCCCCCACATACCCCATTGCAGTCACTGTCTATCATTGTAGTAAGATACAACAGACTCCCTGTTTGTCTTCTCTAAGCTACACTGTATTATTCTCCGTGACCCCACCCACACCATGTGCACCAGTCGTTGATACCCCACAATCCCCTTCCACCTCAGTCCCCAAACCCCCCCCTTTGGTAACCAAAAGTCCCTACTTGGAGTCTCCGAGTCACCTGCTACTTTGTTCCTTCAGTTTTGCTTCATTGTTATACTCCAAAAATGAGGGAAATCATTGGTATTTGTCTTTCTCTGCCTGACTTATTTCCGTGAGCATAATACCCTCTAGCTCCACCCATATTGTTGCAAATGGTAGGATTTGTTTCTTTCTTATGGCTGAGTGCTAGTTCCAGCTGTTTTGCTTAATTGTGTTTTTGTGTATGTGGTTGTTATTGTTTCTAATCTATATAACAGAACCACAGGAGAAGTTGTGTCAGGTGTTGTAAGTAAAGTGTTCAACCAACCCAAAGCCAAAGCCAAGGAGCTAGGCATCGAGATTTGTCTAATGTACACAGAGATTGAGAAAGGAGAGGCTGTGCAAGAAGAGCTCCTAAAAGGCCTGGACAACAAGAACCCAAAGATCGTAGTGGCCTGTATAGAGACATTGAGGAAAGCCTTAAGGTAAGACTTTATGTTTTTGCTTTAGTTCTGTTTATTAGAATATCTCTGGAGTCTGGGTCCCTGGCTTAAGCAAAAATGAAAACTGCTCGCTTGACTTAGCATGCCACACCAACCAGGAAAATTACCTGGAAAAGCTAATGTCATTCATCCGATGTGGCACTTTGTATTTGTTAATTTTATCCTTTAAGTTTGTTGCATAATTATTTTATCTAAATCCCTTTCTAATGAAGATAAGCAGGGGTTATTTTTGTCCTGTTACCAGATTATGAGTTCACCTTTTTGTGGAGAAACATTCCTCCGAGGATTCAAGCAGCTCTTCTTCTCTTATAATCATCAAGCATAAATGTTTGAGTTGGAAATGTTAGCTAAAGACACAGCTGGTTGGCTAAAGCAAACCTTTGCTAAGGTACATTTTTAGTGAGGTAGAACTCAATGCTTTAAGCCTTTAAACAGAAGCTCAAATGGAGCAAACAGAAAATAACTTTTACTCTTATGTAATAAACTTATCTTTCAACCCTAGAATTTATTGTTGTTCTGCAGTGAAGTTTTTCATAATGGGATCTCTTTCAGGAACAAGTGGCTGTAATTTGCTGTGGAAATCTAAATTTGACAAACCATTAATATATTTGGATTCTGCAAACCTCGTAATCTGATCCCTGTCCCCACTGTCCACAAGAGAAACTTTAGAAAACCATCTAGTGAAATCCTAAATGTGTGACCTATGAAAGTGAAGATCATTCCAACTCAACTCTTGTAATTTTGTATATGACCTACTTCTTGGGGAAAATGCTTCTTTTGGTGTTTATCTTATGTGAAAATATAAAAATTCTCATATCATGTTAAACTATCCACAAATAAGTCTTAAACTTTACATTAATCTTTTACTTGGTTCATAATGTTCTTTTATAAAATTTGAGTTTCACTTAGATTCTTGTGATAAATTTTTTCTCATTTCTAGCCTATTTAATACAGAAGCTATGTGTTTTTTTGAGCAGCAAATAGTATGCTCATTCTATCATGTTAGAAGTTTAATAAATTGACTTGGTTATCAAGACTGCTTATCTCAGTAGATCTGTCCTTAGTAATGGATCTCTTAATTAAAATACATTTTTTACTATCATCTTCCACCTTTAAATTAGACATTTTTTATCTGGAATGCTGTAAACGCTGGTTATTTCATTTTTAAGCTGACTGGAAGAATAAGGGTAGAAAAAGAACTGGTTAGGTATACCTGTTTTTATGTCTTCCTTATAGATGTTGTTTAGTCCTATCCCTGTGTGGTTTTTATTTTTCCTAAAGCATCTCAGTGGAACTAGATAGCCCTCCTGGACTCTCAAGAACCTTGAGGCCAAACTGTTCAATCCTAGGTTCAAGGATTTCCTCAAGCTATCTATGATAGTGATAGCTTCAGGAGACCAAAATATGTTCCGTGTTCCCTAAAACGGACTTCTGGAACCCTTTTGTTTTTTCTATAGAAGTATGTTTAGTATCAAGATTAGATTTTCTTTTGTTAAGTTGTCTATTTTCATGTGGACCTACTCCATCTTTTTTTTTTCTTTTCAGAAGTTGGCTAGGATGGGGGAAAAAAATCAGATGAAATACTAGTAATGTTAAGGAAAATCGAGAGAGCCCAAATGCCCAAATGTTAGATTCTTCAGACACTATAATGAGTATCCCTGAAGAGAATTGTTTATCATCAGCTTAAGTTCTTATTTTTCTATTATTCTTCAAGTCAGTTGAGCCAAGTTAAATGTTCTTTTCTATTAAATTAAAAGGGATTTTGAAGGAAATGTTGGAGATCATTTAGTTTCTTTTCTTTTTTTTTCTTTTGGTATCATTAATATACAATCACTTGAACATTATGGTTACTAGACCCCCTATTTATGGTTACTAGACCCCCTATTATCAAGTCCCCCCCACATACCCCATTACAGTCAACTATCAGTGTAGTAAGATGCTATAGAATCATTATTTGTCTTCTCTGTAAATACTGCCTTTCCCAGGTCCTCCACCCCCCACTACATTATGTGTGCTTATCATAATGCCCCTTTCCCCTCTCTTATCCCTCCCTTCCAACCCATCCCCCCAGTCCCTTTCCCTTTGGTAACTGTTAGTCCATTCTTGGGTTCTCTGAGTCTGCTGCTGTTTTGTTCCTTCAGTTTTTTCATTGTTCTTATACTCCACAGATGAGGGAAATCATTTGATACTTGTCTTTCTCCGCCTGGCTTATTTCACTGAGCATAATACCCTCTAGCTCCATCCATGTTGCAAATGGTAGGATTTGTTTTCTTCTTATGGCTGAATAATATTCCATTGTGGATATGTACCACATCTTCTTTATCCATTCATCTACTGATGGACACTTAGGTTGCTTCCATTTCTTGGTTATTGTAAGTAGTGCTGTGATAAACATAGGGGGGCATAGGTCTTTTTCAAACTGGGCTGCTGTATTCTTAGGATAAATTCCTAGGAGTGGAATACCTGGGTCAAATGATATTTCTATTTTGAGTTTTTTGAGGAACCTCCATACTGCTTTCCACAATGGGGTTGAACTAATTTACATTCCCACCAGCAGTGTGGGAGGGTTCCCCTTTCTTCACATCCTTGCCAACATTTGTTGTTGTTTGTCTTTTGAATGGCGGCCATCCTAACTGGTGTGAGGTGATATTTCATTGTGGTTTTAATTTGCATTTCTCTGATGATTAGCGACGTGGAACATCTTTTCATGTGCCTGTTGGCTATCTGAATTTCTTCTTTGGAGAAATGTCTATTCAGATCCTCTGCCCATTTTTTAATTGACTTATTTGCTTTTTGTTTGTTGAGGTGTGTGAGCTCTTTATATATTTTTGCCTATGTTTTTTTCTAAGAGTTTTATGGTTTCATGACTTACATTTAGGTCTTTGATGCATTTTGAGTTTACTTTTGTGTATGGGGTTAGACAATAATCCAGTTTCCTTCTCTTACATGTAGCTGTCCAGTTTTGCCAACACGAGCTGTTGAAGAGGCTGGCATTTCTCCATTGTATATCCATGGCTCCTTTATCGTATATTAATTGACCATATATGCTTGGGTTTATATCTGGGCTCTCTAGTCTTTTCCATTGGTCTATGGGTCTGTTCCTGTGCCAGTACCAAATTGTCTTGACTACTGTAGCTTTGTAGTAGAGCTTGAAGTCAGGGAGCGTAATTCCCCCTGCTTTATTCTTCCTTCTCAGGATTGCTTTGGCTATTCAGGGTCTTTTGTGGTTCCATATGAATTTCAGAACTGTTTGCTTTAGTTCTTTGAAGAATGCTTCCTATCCATGAGCACAGGATGTGTTTCTATTTATTGGTTTCTTCTTTAATTTCTCTCATGAGTGTCTTGTAGTTTTCAGAGTATAAGTCTTTCACTTCCTTGGTTAGGTTTATTCCTAGGTATTATATTCTTTTTGATGCAACTGTGAATAGAATTGTTTTCCTGATTTCTCTTTCTGTTAGTTCATCGTTAGTGTATAGGAATGCAACAGATTTCTGTGTATTAATTTTATATCCTGCAACTTTGCTGAATTCAGATATTACATCTAGTAGTTTTGGAGTGGATTCTTTAGGGTTTTTTATGTACATAAATATCATGTCATCTGCAAACAGGGACAGTTTGACTTCTTCCTTGCCAGTCTGGATCCCTTTTATTTCTTTGTGTTGTCTGATTGCCGTGGCTAGGACCTCCAGAACTATGTTGAATGAAAGTGGGGAGAGTGGGCATCCTTTTCTTGTTCCCGATCTTAAAGGAAAAGCTTTCAGCTTCTCACTGTTAAGTATAATGTTGGCTGTGGGTTTGTCATATATGGCCTTTATTATGTTGAGATATTTGCCCTCTATACCCGTTTTGTTGAGAGTTTTTATCATGAATGGATGTTGAGTTTTGCACCAGGTATGTTTTTAAATATCACTTTCTAGGGAGAATATTTTCAGCCTCCTTCCTTAACCTGTTGGAGTGTGTCAGTAATTATTACTGTAAGTTTTTTTGTGTTTGTGCATATTGAATAAATTTATACACATTAGATAATAGATAAATAACATATATGTGTCCTACTACATACAGAATGTCAGTATACTTTCATAACTAAATCCGTCTTGCTCCAGAATTTGTTATTCAGGTCTATTAGCAGTGAATCAGAAAGTTGAATTTGGACGGTTGGGAACTTAAAAATATAGTATGTGGCAGATAGGTAAGGTTAAATGTTCCACTTTTTTAAAGAGGTCAAAATGCAACTGTTTTCACAATGGAAAACTGAAGCAAAGAGATATTTAAGTTGCCTAGAGTTACAGTGTGAAAGCTTTGAAGGTCAGGGATTGAACACACTGTCAGGAATAGTGGTCGGTTGAGTTGAGTGAACCACTTTAATTATAAGAACTATTCAAAGTTTATGAAAAGTAGATATTTATAAACTAATTTATTTATATTTTAAGCTTTTACATATATGTACATATTTAAGATATTACACAAATGTTGATCCTTTATAGATTTCAATTATTCCTAGTCTAGTTACCTAGAACATTATTTTATTTTTATTTTTATTTTGTTTTATTTTTTTATTAAGGTATCATTGATATACACTCTTCTGAAGGTTTCACATGAAAAACAATGTGGTTACTACATTCACCCATATTATCGAGTCCCCCACCACACCCATTGCAGTCACTGTCCATCAGTGTAGTAAGATGCCAGAGAGTCAGTACTTGTATTTTCTGTGCTACATTGTCTTCCCATGATCCCCCCACACCATGTGTACTATAGAATGTTAGTTTTAGAGTGATATTATTTTTGACCCTAGACATTAAATAAAATTCTTAGAAGAATGAAATCTACATATAGATGTGGTTATGAGTCCCCTTTCTCATTTTTGCTGCCTTAAAAAATACCACCCCATATAACTCTGTTGATGTACATTTGGAACTATGTTTGACTCAACGAAAGGTAGCACTTTACCCAAGCATATTGCATGGTGACAATCTTTTTCCCCAAATTTTTACTTCTAGTGAATTTGGTTCCAAAATCATCTTGCTTAAGCCAATTATCAAAGTGTTGCCAAAACTCTTTGAGTCTCGAGAGAAGGCTGTTCGAGATGAAGCCAAACTAATTGCTGTGGAGATTTACAGATGGATTCGAGATGCTCTGAGACCCCCATTACAAAATATAAACTCTGTCCAGGTGAGGCAGAAAGTTTTTTGGCTGTCTTCTGTATAAAGTTAATGTGAAGATAACTTGCTGCCATTGTTGTTGATATTTTGTCCTTAGAAAGTATTTTTCTTTCTTAATTTTGAAATAAGTTGATTTTTCTGAGCATAGTTGTCTCTGCTGTTACTCTTTCCTCTCAATTTAAATACTATACATTCAGTGATCCCACTATGTTAGTGCTGAATCTGTAGCAGCTTAAAAGATGCCTTTATAATGCTATTGGGTGGCAGGACTTAATGTCTGTTTGGACAAAATACCTTTTATCTGTTTTTTTTTTATTACAACTGGTTTTGGAGACCTTATCAGATACAAATAAATCTGAATTCATGACCTTACAGGTATCCTAAAAAGTGGATTTTATTCTTTTTTCTAAGTGCTTAGTCATGCATCTTCAGTATAGTAGTATAAGTCAGTTTGACTTATGCTATAAAATGTACACAATTAAAATTTTTCTTGTTTGCCCTGTTAAAGCCATATAAATAAGAAATTGGGTTCTGATAAATTAATATATATAAATGTTAAGTATACTTTCTAATGGTGGAGATGTAAATTGTTTTATGATATTTTCAGTTGAAAGAACTAGAAGAAGAATGGGTCAAACTGTCAACGGGTACTCCTAAACCAAGTCGGTTTCTGCGTTCCCAACAAGAACTAGAAGCTAAGTTGGAACAGGAGCAGTCTGCTGGTGGAGATGCTGAGGGAGGTAAGCCAATTTTAAGTACTGGTTTCTATAAAAATTAGCAAAAATGGCCCTTACCACAAGAACCTATGTACACTAGGCACATTTTGTAGGACTGTCATTTAATAAACTAAAAATTGTTTATAGCATTTAATAACTCTGATCCATTCTGTATTAAGATTTCATGAGGAGTGTGAAAAGACTGGTAGCTCTTTGATAAGTAAAACTGTTCCATCAATTTTTAAGGTTTGTTTTGTTTTTCTCCTGAAAGGTGGTGATGATGGTGATGAGGTACCACAGACAGATGCTTATGAGCTTTTGGAAGCGGTAGAAATTCTTTCCAAGCTTCCCAAAGACTTTTATGACAAAATTGTAAGTAATGTAAACTACTTTCATTTATTTCAATTTAAATAAGTACTTGACCAAACAGTGACTCTGTGGCATCTTACTACACTGATGGACAGTGACTGCATTGGGGTATGGGTGAGGGCTTGATAATGTGGATGAATGTAGTAACCACATTGTTTTTTCATGTGAAACCTTCATAAGAGTGTATATCAATAATACCTTAATTAAAAATAAATAAATAAATAAGTACTTGAGTATAATTACAGAATGCTCTGCTGAGCTCTTTCCTGGTGCACCCCCTTCCACCCTATACTTTCCCTAGTAGAGTGAACCAGTTACTTCTTTGTTCTCATACTACTTTGTATATATACCTACTTTAGCACTTTTTTTTAAACCTGTCTTGTTAAAAACCAGAATGTTGTTCTCAACTTTTCCCTTTTTCTTATTGAGTCTCTGGTTTTACCTTTAAATAGCTCTCAAATTCATCCCCTTTTCTCCATCCCACTGTCACTCCTTTACCCCAGGGTTTCTTGACTTTGGCACTTGACTTTTTTTGCCAGATGATTCTTTGTTTTAGGGGCTGTCCTATACATTGTGGGATGTTCAGCAATGTCTCTGGCCTTCACCCACCAGATACCAATAATAATTCCATTCCCCCAAGTCATACAATCAAAAATGTCTCCAGACTTCATTGAATGTACCCTAAGAGATAAAATGATCCCCAATTGAGAAAAAGTCTTATCCCAACCATAACAATCTGCTCCTGCCTCTTTCCTTCCCATCATAGTTCAGAATGTAATTAGAGGTGTCTGTTTTGAAAATGCAGATCTTCCCATATCATTCATTGCCTCATTAAAACCCTCCAATTGTTTCCATGGGTTTTTAAATGATATCTAAATCCTGTGGCCATTGAGGCCATCTGCGGCACCTTTGAGGCTTCTGCTTGACCTTCCAGCCACATCTCTAATGGCTGTCACTCTGCATGCTCCTGTCATACTGAACTTCTACCAGGATCAAATGTGCACACTTGTTTCCCCTAAACTTTGGGCCTTAACATATGCTGTTCTTTCTGCCTATAACATTCTTCTTCCCCAGTTGACCTCATAATTCCGGTTTATCCTCTATATCTCACCTTAAGCATCACTTTTCATGGGAGACCTAAAAAGTCCGTTGGCCTAAACTAGGTTAGGTCCTCTTGCTGTATTACCAAGTAGCTTGTACTTCTCCTTTCATAGTGGTCATTACCTAGTAGTTATTTATTGACAATCTTCTGACCTCAGCTATCAGCTCCTTGAGTATCTTTTTAACATCTGATTAACAAATATTTGATAAATTAATTTGAACTGTAATCTCCTCCAAGGTGATGAGTTTGTCATCTTCTTTGTATCCCAGTTCTTTGAAATAGTGGTTATTCAAATTAATGAATAATTGCTTGATCTCTATTGAAGCATATTCTGCTTTATGACCATAAAACAAAAAGATTAGCATTGTACCCCCAATCTGGGAAACTAATCTTAAAGATGCAAACAGTTTTGGTTGTTGGTTATGGTCTGTGTCTGGTCTTTCTAATGTTGTCAGTATGGAAATTCCTTTCTCCTATAGTTGTGCCACTGAGATATGCTAGAAATGCTTTCTATCAATGTTTTCTGTTTAATACCTGTTTACTAAATTTGCCTAGAAAACAGAAGGAAATTCTATGGCATCTTATTCCATTTACTTACTATAAAACTTTGGAATTATGAAAATACTTTCTGTATAGGAACAAAATTTTATATATATGAACAAAACATTCTAATTGTCTATACAGTTTTGTAATTTTGTTTTCTAACCAGCTTTAAAAAATTTTTTTTGAAAACAAAAATTATGTATCTTTGAATTAATAGTGTGCAAAAAAATACTTTTATTTTGCTCTCCTATTTTCTGTTCTATAAATGACTAATATTTTGTCTTACAGGAGGCAAAAAAATGGCAAGAGAGAAAAGAAGCCCTGGAGGCTGTAGAACTGCTGGTAAAAAACCCCAAATTGGAAGCAGGCGATTATGCAGATTTAGTAAAAGCATTAAAGAAGGTAAATGTGAGGAGTTTCAAAATTGATATCCCAAAAACATACCAGGCCAATGAATTTCTCTTGTCATCAGTCATCTTTTTTTATCATAACCACATTGCCATTCAAGGAATGCTATTTATGTTTTTTAATCCACAGGATACATTTTTAAAGGATTATTTAAAATGACTGTTCTGAGTTAGTTTGTAGGGATTTGTTTTCAATCTTTGTTAATTATTACTTTGACTTTTAAGCATGGTATTTGATAGCATGTACAAACCTCAAGAAAAAGAAGATCTTGCTGATCTAGAATCAGATATTGCAGTTTTGTAATTCTGTAGGATGAACTGTTTAAATTAGTTCTATTAATGATGCAAATATGAAGACTGTTTTTGTTAGATAGCAAATAATGCCATATTATATTGTATCAGCATGTAAAGCAAAGGATGTGGCATATATGGTCAATTATAAAGCAGAGAAGTACTAAATAAATATTTTTAGGATGCATTTTAAACAGTGAAAGCACCAACAAAAAGCACAAAAATGCAAAGAGTGTGGCACTAAAGAGAACATGACGAAGATGCTTGTTTGCAGTGTGAGAGCTGTAAAAAGAAGGCACAATGTTGCTTTGTTCAGTCTTAGCTGAGAATGTGCACATCAAACAACTCAGATTTTTCAGAGCTCTGTACTTATCTATGAATGACCAGGAAAGTGCCACAAATATTGATTTTGGGGTTATAAATAAATGGTAATGAGTAGGTGAATTTGCAGATATGAAATCCATGAATAATAAGGACGGACTATGTTTTCTCATAGTCAGCCATCCTATGCTTTTCCTCCAAGTGGGATTTGGAGGCAGGAATATGATTTATCAAAATGCTTGTTTAGTTATTAGTCATCGATCTTGAAGAGCCCCAGACCCAGGAAAGATTAATTAAAAGGTAATGTCTTGAGGGGAAAAGTTTCACCAACCTGGAGCTTGGGAGGAAAGCACAAGAGTAAAAGGTACTAAGAGAGGGGAAGTGAAATTCTAGTGGCCTTAAAGAAAACTTCAGATTCTCTGTAAAGTGTAGAATAAAAATTTCTTTTCTCCTCGTCTTTTTTTTTCATATCATTAATATACAGTCACATAAGCAACATTGTGGTTACTAGATTCCCCCCATTCTCAAGTCCCCACCCCATACCCATTACAGTCACTGTTCATCAGCATAGTAAGATGCAATAGAGCTACTACTTGTCTTCTCTGTGCTATACTGCCTTCCCTATGCCCCCCCCACATCATGTGTGCTAATCGTAATGCCCCTTATTCCCCTTCTCCCTCCCTTCCCACCCACCCTCCCCAGTCCCTTTCCGTTTGGCAAGTGTTAGTCCATTCTTGGGTTCTGTGAGTCTGTTGCTGTTTTGTTCCTTCAGTTTTTGCTTTGTTCTTATGCTCCACAGATGAGTAAAATCATTTGGTACTTGTCTTTCTCCGCCTGGCTTATTTCACTGAGCATAATACCCTCTAGCTCCATCCATGTTGTTGCAAATGGTAGGATTTGTTTTCTTCTTATGGCTGAATGATATTCCATTGTGTATATGTACCATATCTTCTATATCCATTCATCTACTGATGGACACTTAGGTTGCTTCCATTTCTTGGTTATTGTAAACAGGGCTACGATAAACATAGGGGTATATGTGTCTTTTTTCAAACTGGGCTCCTGCCTTCTTAGGGTAAATATCTAGGAGTGGAATTCCTGGGTCAAATGGTATTTCTATTTTTAGTTTTTTGAGGAACCTCCATATTGCTTTCCACAGTGGTTGAATTAGTTTACATTCCCACCAGCAGTGTAGGAGCATTCCCCTTTCTCTGCATCCTCGCCAGCATCAGTTGTTCCTAGTTTTTTCAATGTTGGCCATCCTAACTGGAGTGAGGTGATGTCTCATTGTGGTTTTAATTTGCATTTCCCTGATAATTAGCTTTGTGGAGCATCTTTTCATGTGCCTGTTGGCCATCTGAATTTCTTCTTTGGAGAAGTGTCTGTTCATATCCTCCACCCATTTTTTAATAGGGTTATTTGCTTTTTGGGTGTTGAAGCATGTGAATTCTTTATATATTTTGGATGTTAACCCCTTGTCGGATATGTTGTTTACAAATATATTCTCCCATACTGTAGGATGCCTTTTTGTTCTGCTCATGGTGTTCTTTGCTGTACAGAAGCTTTTTAGCATGATGTAGTCCCATTTGTTCATTTTTTATTTTGTTTCCTTGCCCAAGGAGATGCGTTCAGGAAAAAGTTGTTCATGTTTATATTCAAGAGATTTCTGCCTATGTTTTCTTCTAAGAGTTTTATGGTTTCATGACTTACATTCAGGTCTTTGATCCATTTTGAGTTTACTTTTGTGTATGGGGTTAGACAATAATCCAGTTTCATTCTCTAGCATGTAGCTGTCCAGCTTTGCCAGCACCAGTTGTTGAAGAGACTGTCATTTCCCCATTGTAATTCCATGGCTCCTTTATTGTATATTAATTGACCATATATGCTTGGGTTTATATCTGGGCTCTCAAGTCTGTTCCATTGGTCTATGGGTCTGTTCTTGTGCCAGTACCAAATTGTCTTGATTACTGTGGCTTTGTAGAGCTTGAAGTTGGGGAGCATGTAGAATAAATTTTTATCAGTACTCTTACTGCTCTGTCACACTTGTGCTTCAAAATATCCTTTATTTTTCCTTAACTAATGAGGAATATTAATTGATATTCTCTACATCCATTTTATAAGAAAGACTATTTGTGTGATTCCCATTGACATTGTGAATATAAATGTAATCTCTCACTGTATGCTGTACAGGGAGAATCATGGATTTTATATTTGGGTAGACATAGATTTCTGTAAGATCTAAGATAGCAAGAGAAACTTCTTTTTTTCACAGAGGAGAGTGAGGACAATCCTTCAAAGGTACAAACAAGTAAAAAGAAACTTGTGGCTAAAATATTTAAAACAACGAAAAATTAACCTTAGTTGTATAAGTTAACCTGAAATACTACATTTAAAAAAAATTTATTGTGAGATTTTACTTATATTTAAACACAAACTTCATACCCGTATTATGTTGACTCAACAGACATAATCCAAAAGGGGAAATGGTGGAATGGAAGAGAATGAGATTGAAGAAAGGCATGCAGACCAGTCCCTCTTCCCTCCATAAACAGTTTTTCTCTCCATTATCTGTATGAAGTAATCCCACTAATTTCCATTTTTTCTTTTATTGCAAGTCATTGTTTTGAAATTCCTTATGGTTTTCATGAAATTATTTCTTAAACTGTCTTCTTTTGAGTTGTTACCTCACTTAGCATATTTTGTGGCTTTTCTGTTTTAATGGGTCATAATTCCTCATTTATAAGATGCCTTCTCCCCCTCCCACCCATCCCCCCAGCTAGCTTCTTTGACTTTGCCAATTATCTATGGATTTTGGTTGATATATATAATTTTGTTTTCAATCTTTAGGTTAAGATTTGGATTTTCAAGGTGTTTTATTATATATATAATATATGTATATAATAATATATATTATATATGTTATTGGCATATAATATATATGATTATATATATTACATATGTTATCAATGTATAATATATATATATATAATCTCCAGAATTCCTATCTGGTATTAACCTTTTCTCATTTGGTCTTTCTATACTTGCCCTCTTAATTATTGCTTGTATTCATCATAGTTTTCTATAAACAATAACCATGATGAGTTTCATTGGTTTCTCCCTCTGTAAACAGAGTGTTTGTTTTGATTCCTAACTAGTGCCTTACATTACTAGTTAAAGATAATACTATTTGATAAAAATCACATTATAGGCCTGGATTCATGGGAGAAGTGACAGCATTTTATAGAGTATTTCCCATTATTTAGATTAAATTAACATGGTGAGCTAAAGCTTCCTTTCTCCAGTCTAGAACAAAATCACTAAGTTTTTCTCACCTCTGGAATGGAGTCCCTGTTTTTCTGAAAAACACTTAAAAAGTCACTGTTTTTCTTAAAAACACTCATTCACCTTCCCCATTCCCTCTTCCCAGTTGAGAACAGCTTGTTCAGTCAAACTGGGGTGTGTGACAGTGAGTGTTGTTAAATAGAGTCCTGGTCCATCACTTACCTATATAAGTACATCCAGTCCTTTACCATCTGGAACTATATATAATAGGTTCACAAGATCCTCTTCAGAACTTTACTTTAGGATCATCAGCTCCCACATGTTACTGCTCTGATGGTTGGTAGGGAGAGGTATTCTCCAAAGAATGGAATAGAATGATGGCCATTAACTGGGGCACTACAACAAAATTGCCTTTTGAGTTGTATTAAATTAATAAAGCCCATCCCATATTCATTGAACTGTTTTCTTGGAATGGAGCCTGGCATGTTTTTGATGACCATCCCTAGGATATATGTTTAGATACTAAATACAAAGTCTAGCATCTAAATAATACCTTAATGGATTTTTGGTAAGGAAAAATAATGTCAACATTTACAAATGCCAATAGTTCAAACTAAATGGAAGTTTTTCTCTATAGATTATACAGTAATTAGAGAATTAGCAAAGTGCTTATTAGGACCCCGATCATCTTCTCATAAGGAAGATGAATTTACCATAATGTGAGTTTAGATAGAGTATATGTTTTACTAAAGACAGCAAAAGCTTTGGCGTCAAAACAGGCCTAGGTTTGAATCATAGCACTACCATTTTCTAGCTCTGTTGCCTTAAGCAGGTTAATCTCTGTTTAATTTTTGAAATCTGGAGAATTGAGATAATCGTACCTACTTTTTAGGGTTTGGGTGAAAATTATGTGAAGATTAAAAAGCAGCTATAAAATTGTGGCATCTAATTTGTTTTTAATGTTAGTCCCATCTTTTAATCCCCACTCCTCAGAGTTAGGGAATGCGTGTAGGTGCCAGCTAGAACTTCCTTGCATGCTGTGTGTTAGGGGTTAATTCAGGGAATCTGGAATGAAGCAGTCTGCTTATGAACTGCCAGGTCTTAGGGAGTAGATAAATCCAAAGTAGAATGAAAGTGTTACTTCTGTCTGGGAAGAGTGAAAAAACAAAGGTATGAGGCACTTTTAAAAGTAAAGCACCTTTTTTTAATAGCAGCTGACTTGGACCATATACCAATACTAGGAAAAAATTAGTAATACCAGTAAAAATCTTAGCAGGGAGGAACCCAGGCATAATCACAGTCTTGCTGAACTGACACAGCTATGGCTACTATCTGTGAATTTTGATAAGTGCTGGGCTCTGTTGGGGTGTGGTATATATAACAGGGTAGCATTTAAACAATGCTGGAGGAGACTCTGCTAAGAGACTCTTCAGTAAAAATTTATAATTATTAGGTAACTAAAATGGCAGCTGCAAGGCCAGAAGCTCCCTCAAGAGGAATGGTTGCAGTAGCATTTGCCATTTAGAGTCCCCATGGACTTCTTGAAGGTACCTGCAGCAGTTTGTAATGGTGCTCTTTGAGTATAAATGTTTGAGCTGCTGCTTTGGTGTCATTCCGAGATACTGTCTTTGGGCTTCCCTGCCCCAAAGCAAAGACAGCCGACTTCAGTTTCACTGCTTTTATCAGAATCACCTCCTGTATAGTCATCAATGCAGATGGCCCAGACACCATGAATGGAGAGAGACTTAGAGGTTTGAAGTTGTGGTTTTATGTATATTCTATTGGGAGAACGTTAAGATAGGAGACTTAAACATAATGAAGGAAAGCTCCCAAATTTGATACTGTCAAAGCAGAATCTTTCCTCTTTTGTAGGAAACAAAATTGGCATAATGGCTTTCAGAGTTCTTTTAAGAATACATTTCCAGTTCCTTTCTATTGAGTTGTGACTATTTTGCTTTCATTTTCTTCCCTCTTTGTAGGTTGTTGGAAAGGACACCAATGTCATGTTGGTGGCTTTGGCAGCAAAATGTCTTACTGGCCTGGCTGTTGGGCTAAGGAAGAAATTTGGACAATATGCAGGCCATGTAAGTAACACTCCTTTTTAGAACAATCAGCAACATCATCAAGAATGGCACACTAGTCTTCTCTGTGCTTTAAAACAGCTCTTTGGAATAGATCTTTATATATTTAGCAAAGTATATTTCTCACTAAGTTTATTAATATTAATCTTAACTCCTTAAAACATTTCAATGACGATGTCAGTTGTAACTAAATTCATTAGCTTTATATAGAAAAGCAGGCACTTAGCCAAAAGTACTTAGGTGAGTTGATTTGCTTACTTATTTACTTACTAGTATCTTGCTTTGTTCTTACATCCTTATATATAGTATAACAGGATGAAATAAAACTTGTAATAACCAAGAAAGAGTAAAAATGAGAGTAGGAAAGGCAATATAAAAAAATGAGATTAATATATAAAATGTATTTTAGTGTTTTCCTATTTAAAAAAATGAATAATTTACTTATATATTAGAGACATTTTATATTTAGGTCATGCTGTTGGTGATGTATCAGTTTAATTTATTCTAAGAAAACCTGGCTGGAGGCATTTGTTGAGTATACTATTTTCTTCATATAAATGTGGAAGCCATCAAGTTTAGTGACAGTTTTAATAAACTGAGCTGTTTTCTTTAACTGTGCCATCTGTCAGTTGGCCTTTAAATCTGGTCTGAAATACTCAGAAAGGTTCAGCATCCTGAGAATTGACCATACTGAACCTTAAGGTTAACTTGCTAGCCACTTGATTATTTGATTCACTAGATTGACTTAAGAGTCTCCTAATAGTCTATAGGCATTTGTCAGTTTTATGTGTTAAGTTAGTATTTAACCTCAGTTAGTTACAGTATTTGAAACTTGCTTACTCATAGAATTACAAATAGTTTCAAAAACTTAACTGATAAACAGATGACACTACCAAATAAAAATAAGTCATGACTAGCTTGTTACCAGCAAAATAAAAGTAAGGGTCTGCAAAATGCTTGGACATGTAAATCATAAATTGGAATCAAATTATAATCAATATTTTTATAAAAGTCAGTATTTATTATATACTATGAATGTGTGTATATACTATCAGTATATTAGATTTTGGTCATTTTGTATTACTTAGAATTCTTTATGTTTTTGTTCTGAATTTTTAAATCTAGAAAATAATTTTTTAAATACATTTTAATTTACTAAATCATAGTTGAATAATTTCTTGGCCTTCTAATTTGATTTCTGATTCTGGCTTTGTGACATTTTATTTGCAGCTTGAAGAAGGTCTCCAGTGCTTTATAGTTTGGGGTGTTTTTCTCTGCTTGAAACTGTATCTTATACAATGTTTGATATCAGGCATGTTAGTGGTTCAGCGTTATTTCTTTTAGCTATAAACTATCTTCTTGGGAGTTACATAAGAGTGAACTTTAGCTTTATAGCCACTAAAAGTTCTTGGTTTTTCAAGTTTATAACTAACTCCTGATATTTAAAAGTCTTTTGCATTTCTCTGTGGAAACCCTATTCCTTCTGAACTGTATCACTTCTGTGAAATCTTGGGGAAAAAATTGGGGGATGCCATTGAGCTTTGCTATATCTTTTGAACTTTAAAAAACAACTTTAATTTGCCTGCTAACATAGAGCCTAGCACTCAATAGATACATTAGGTGTTCAATAAATATTTAATAAATTAATGATAGATAAAAATTCCAACTTTACTGACTTAAACTTGAATAAAATAGTACTTGAATAAAAAATAGTACTTGAATAAAAAGATAACATTCTGATCAAAATTCTATTTCTGGTACTGTTTTCTTTTTTCTTTAGTGTAGTGGAGGGGCAGGAGACATCCTAGCCCAGTGAGATATATGAGAATCTTGGGTGGGGAGGAAGAATTATATATTATACCTATTCCTCTACCCCGGATCTACCTCACTGAAAATCATTTTGTGTATAAAGACCTGTTATTAATAGACCGTAAGTCTACCTAGTTGAAAATCATTTTTTCTATTAAGAGCTGTTACTAATAGAAATAGTTATATGGTTGCATGTAAGGTACAGATGCAGAAAAAAGGTTGAGAAGCACTGCCTGTGGTACAGAATGGGAAACCTTAATTGTTCCAGTATAAGATTCTTGTGCCCTTCAAGAAAGGAAATTACTTTTATCCAACCTAAATGTTCATTTTTTGTTTGTTTTGGTAGAGCTAAACATTGTTTTAATAACAGCTTTATTGAGATACAACATATATACTATGAAATTTGCCCTCTTAAAGTGTGTAATTCAGTGGTTTTAGTATATTCACAAATTTGTGACCTTGTAACCATCATCACTACCTAATTCCAGAACATTTTCATCACCCCAAAAAAGAAACCCTAGTGCTCACTTCAGCAACACATGTACTAAAATTAGAATGATACAGAGAATGACTGTATTTTCTTTTTAAAGACCACACTTCCTGGCCCTGGTGCAAGGATGACATGCCAATTCATGAAGTGTTCCATGTTTTAAAAAAAAAACAAGAAAGAAACCCTTTACTCATTATCAGTCACTGTCCATTCTTATCCCCCAGATCCTGGCAACCACTAATCTACTTTCTGTTTATATTTGGATTTTATATTTCATATAAATTGAATCATACATGTGATCCTTTGTAACTGACTTCTTTGACTTAATGTTTCCAAGGCTTATCCATGTATCAGGACTTCATTCCTTTTTGTTCCCTAATAATATACCAGCTGTTCACTTTTATAGGTTGTGCCAACCATTTTGGAGAAATTCAAAGAGAAGAAGCCTCAGGTGGTACAAGCCCTGCAAGAGGCAATTGATGCAATCTTCCTTACTGTAAGTTGGCAGCATAAATTTGTACTTTTGTCTAATTTTGTCAGTGTCATATTTTTGTTGTTCTTTACAGGTGAGAAAAGCTCATTGACCATATTTTCTTTTTAAAGACCACACTGCAGAACATCAGTGAGGATGTTTTAGCAGTAATGGACAATAAAAATCCAACCATCAAGCAGCAGACATCTCTTTTCATTGCGAGAAGCTTCCGCCACTGCACTGCTTCTACCCTGCCAAAGAGCTTGCTAAAGCCCTTTTGTGCTGCTCTACTTAAGGTATGGACTGTCTTTGAAATTGGGGGAATATTTTATACCTAGGAAAGATTTATTTTTTCCTACTGATTATGTACAGTGACTATTTGACTTTCAGACTATAGATTATGGTCTTTTGAGGAGGAGACTCCCTGTAGCTTTGGAAACTGAATCCAGATTCTTGTACTGTTTATGTTCTTATTCTTGAAGAAAATGTAAGTTAGCTTTATGATTCCACTAACTGCTACACATTTTTTTTCTTATTTGGCTGATATACTGGTGTTCAGCTGGATCTTGCCATGCACAGGAATATAATTTGGAATATTTGAAGATCATTTGAATATGAGACATTTTAGATAGAAGATAGGAGGAAAAGGAAGCAGTTATTTGCTGAATGATTACCAAAGGTTTCCTTAACCCCCCAAAAATTTGTGAAAGAGTAAATGTTAATTGGCAAAAGGAAAGGTACACTTAGTTTCAGTGAATTGTAAAAAGCAAAATCTTTATCCAGCAACCATCATTTTGAATTAAAATCAGTAACACCTTAAATACCTTGTATTAAGATCATTTTGCTTACTTGCGGACTGTAGCACATCAATGATTCTGCTCCTGAAGTTAGAGATGCTGCATTTGAAGCATTGGGTACTGCTTTGAAGGTGGTTGGTGAGAAAGCAGTAAACCCATTCTTAGCTGATGTGGACAAACTCAAGCTTGATAAGGTAGGTTAGTAACAGATTATAATGAATTGGACAACAGTCCTGTGTGTGTTATGGTTTTATTTCAGTTTTATGTGTCTGTTTCATTAAAACAGAACAATGCTGATATCAAAACAGTGAAATTTACTTCATTTGCCACCAGTGGTTCAGACCTAGAGTTTGAAGATTTAAATTTCATCTCAAGCAATGTTGGTGATTTAGTAAAAATAACTTTCCTATCATACCAAATAAAAAAATAAAGCTAAATAACCAATCTGCAGAAGAGGTGAAAACAATGTTTTTAGATAAATTTGTTTCTAATATCTAGAAAATTACCTTTCTAAATATAAATATATTCTATTAGAAACAGTTATTGTAAGCTTATTATAATTCTAATTTGTATGGAAATAAAATGTTAGGAAGTCTAGATAATTTATTTTTCTTGAAAAGGAAACTTTCTAAATTCTCATGTAGTTGTGGTTTAGATAACTTATTAAATAATAATGTAGTGATTGTGTTTCAAAATTGGTCTTAATGATATTCATCTCCATTTCATTCTCCAGATCAAAGAATGTTCAGAAAAAGTAGAGCTGGCACATGGAAAGAAAGCTGGAGTAGCAGCTGATAAGAAGGAATTCAAGCCTGTGCCTGGAAGGACCGCTGCGTCAGGGGCTGCAGGAGATAAGGATGCAAAGGATATTGCAGCACCCAAATCAGGACCCTTAAAAAAGGCACCTGCTGCAAAGGTTAAGATAATTAATAGAGTAAAGTTGGAAAATATGGTTTAAAAATTGGAGTTTAATAAGGTCAGGTCTAAATCTCAGGTTCATGGTTGTCCTTACAATATGATTTCAATTGAGAAATCAACTCATTACCACATGCAAAATACAGCATAATGTCTATTAATGAAGATAGTATTCCAACAACTCATTTGTTATTTGAAACTTTAAATAGAGATAAAAGTGGTAATGAAGTTACAGGAGTGCACTTTAAGGGATCAGAATGTATCATTAAATAATGGAGTGTGACATGGCATTTTAATAAGATCACCTTGGTCATATTGGTGATTATGCTGCTGAATCGCATCACCAAGCCTCCGTGAATCCAAGTCTTCTTATCTTTGTACAGTGTAGAAGAGGACAATGCCCAAGGGCAAATGTTCCTTTAGAGAACACTTGTCCTGTGGACACTGTCAAGCATGACGTTATCTACTGCAGCTGCATGGAGTTTGATTCCCTTTCCCTTTAGGGGAAAGGAACTGATACTTAGTGTTCATCACTTTGTGAAGTATTTTACCTACTTAATTTTATTTAATTATCATAAAAACCCTTGAGATAAATGTTTTATGATCCCTGTTTTCCCAAGAAAAGAAACTAAGGCTCAGCAAGATTAAGTATCCTGCTCATGCTCTTATAATTCACTGATATTTTTATTGTTCACTTGTTGGGATGTTGTTTATTCTGTTTCCCCACTCTGTATTGTAAACTTTAAAGGAACGAGATCTTGTCACTACTTGATTCCTTGTGCATAAAAGAGTTTCCGGCATATAGTAGGTACTCAGCATACATTTGCTGAATGACTAAGTTGCAGAACTGGGATTTGAATCCAGGTGTCTCTTGTAACAGTCTGTATACTTTCTTTCATATTATTGTGTGTCTTCAACATAACACAGGGAGTTGGCAGCTATTTTCTCCATTCTCACCATCTTCCACCTCTCTGGACAATGACCTGGGCACCTTTTCTTAACTTGCTGAGCCCATCCATGCTGACTGGCTTTCTCTTTTATTTTTTTATTTTTTATTTTTTTTGGCTTTCTCTTATGACGAATTCTTTTTTAAAAAAAAATAGGTGAGGGTGAGGGTGGCAACCTGCTTCAGTTCCTCCTTTGAAAAGATAAGGAGGATAGTATCACCTAATAAACCTACTAAGCCAAATAATGATATATATAAAAAAAAGAAATTTGTTAATTGAGGTACTTCTCTATACAGAGAGTGCTGTTACAGGAAAGGATTCAGAAGAGGTGTTCTAGTTAATCAAAGAGTACACAATTGTCTATTTTTAGACTTAAGTCTCTCTTTATGGAATTGTTAGTAGAAATTACACTGCTGATATGAACGAGCAATTATTAGAGATTTCCATTTTATTAAAAACCAGCATCTTAGTTTTGCTAGCTGCTCCTTAAAACCTCAGAATATGTTCAAGATAACATTAGTTTCAGAGCAAGTCTAAATATTGAAGACTTAAGTTGTGTCACTGTTGTTTAATCTTTTCATTTTAGGTTTGGGGCATTGGATAACAAATACTAAAAATAGGTAGAGGAATAATGTGAACGGTGATGTGTGTTGCTATATTAATATTACTGCCATTGGCTGTGTACCTTGGGATAAACTGCTATTTTCTTGTGACCATTCAAAACTGAAGTGAAATAAAATTAAATAAAAATATTTAAATAGAATATTAGGAGGTGGAAGCCTGTGGGTACAATAAAAAGTATGACCAACTAAAATTTATTCCAGGATTGCACGGGTGGTTCAATATTAATATTAGAAAATTTACTAAATTTATAAATCTAAAGAAATCTGATTTCAGACATCAAAAAGGATATAACAAATTTTAACATATATTCTTGATAAAAATTTCAACATATATCCATAGGAATGGATGAATATTTTGACATTATTAAATTATGATAGATCTACAGACAGCAGTAGATATAGCAAACCAAAAGTCATCAACATGCTTAGTAATGGTGAAATACGAGGAGGATTTCTATTAAAGTGAAAAGTAAAACAAAAAATGCCTGCTGGTACCATTTTTTTTGTGTGTCATTGATATACACTTACATGAATAACATTTTGGTTACTATATTCCTCCATTATCAAGTCCCCACCACATACCCCACTACAGTCACTGTCCATCACTGTAGTAAGATGCTGTAGAATCACTACTTGTCTTCTCTGCGTTATATTGCCTTCCCCGTGCCCCCCCCCAGTATATTATGTGAGCTAATTGTAATGCCCCTTTTTCCCCTTATCTCTCCCAGTCCCTTTCGCTTTCATAACTGTTAGTCCATTCTTGAGTTCTGTGAGTCTGCTGCTGTTTTGTTCCTTCAGTTTTTTCTTGGTTCTTATACTCCACAGATGAGTGAAATCATTTAATACTTGTCTTTCTCCGCCTGGCTTATTTCACTGAGTATAATACCCTCTAGCTCCATCCATGTTGTTGCAAATGGTAGGATTTGTTTTCTTCTTATAGCTGAATAATATCCCATTGTGTATATGTACCACATCTTCTTTATCCATTCATCTACTGATGGACACTTAGGTTGCTTCCATTTCTTGGCTATTGTAAATAGTGCTGCAATAAACATAGGGGTGCATCTGTCCTTTTCAAATTGGGCTGCTGCATTCTTAGGGTAAATTCCTAGGAGTGCAATTCCTGGGTCAAATGGTATTTCTATTTTGAGTTTTTTGAGGAACCTCCATACTGCTTTCCACAATGGTTGAACTAATTTACATTTGCACCCACAGTGTAGTAGGGTTCCCGTTTCTCCACATCCTCGCCAACATTTATTGTTGTTTGTCTTGTGGATGTTGGCCATCCTAACTGGTGTGAGGTGGTATCTCATTGTGGTTTTAATTTGCATTTCTCTGTTGATTAACGATGTGGAGCATCTTTTCATGTGCCTGTTGGCCATCTGAATTTCTTCTTTGGAGAAGTGTCTATTCATATCCTCTGCCCATTTTTTAATTGGATTATTTGCTTTTTGTTTGTTGAGGTGCCTGAGCTCTTTGTATGTTTTGGAGGTCAACCCCTTATTGGATATGTCATTTATTAATATATTCTCCCATACTGTAGGATGCCTTTTTCTACTGATGGTGTCCTTTGCTGTACAGAACCTTTTTAGTTTGATATAGTACCACTTATTCATTTTTGCTTTTGTTTCCCTTGCCCTTGGAGATATATTCATGAGGAAGTTGCTCATGTTTATATTCAAGAGACTTGCCTATATTTTTTTCTAAGAATTTTATGGTTTCATGACTTACATTCATGTCTTTGTTACATTTCGAGTTTACTTTTGTATGTGGAGTTAGACAGTAATCTTCATTCTCTTACATGTAGCTGTCCAGTTTTGCCAACACCAGCTGTTGAAGAGGCTGTCATTTCCCATTGTATATCCATGGCTCCTTTATTGTATATTAATTGACCATATGTGTTTGGGTTAATATCTGGACTATCTATCTGTTCCACTGGTCTATGGGTCTGTTCTTGTGCCAGTACCAATTTGTCTTGATTACTGTAGCTTTGCAGTAGAGCCTGAAGTTGGGAAATGAGATCCCCCCTGCTTTATTCTTCCTTCTCAGGATTGCTTTGGCTATTCGGGGTCTTTTGTGGTTCCATATGAATTTTAGAACTATTTGTTCCAGTTCGTTGAAGAATGTTGTCAGTATTTTGATAGGGATTGCATTGAATCTGTAGATTGCTTTAGGCAAGATGGCCATTTTGACAATATTAATTCTTCCTACCCAAGAACATGGGATGAATTTCCATTTATTAGTATCCTCTTTAATTTCTCTTAAGAGTATCTAGTAGTTTTCAGGGTATAGGTCTTTCACTTCCTTGGTTAGGTTTATTCCTAGGTATTTTATTCGTTTTGATGCAGTTGTGAATGGAATTGTTTTCCTGATTTCTCTCTCTGCTAGTTCATCGTTAGTGTATAGGAAAGCAACATATTTCTGTGTGTTAATTTTGTATCCCGCAACATTCCTGAATTCAGGTATTCTAGTAGTTTTGGAATGGATTCTTTAGTGTTTTTTATGTACAATATCATATCATCTGCAAACAGGGACAGTTTGACTTCTTCCTTACCAATCTGGATGCCTTTTATTTCTTTGTGTTGTCTGATTGTCCTAGCTAGGACCTCCAGTACTATGTTGAATAACAGTGGAGAGAGTGGGCATCCCTGTCTTGTTCCCGATCTTAGATGAAAAGCTTTCAGCTTCTCGCTGTTAAATATAATGTTGGCTGTGGGTTTGTCATGTATAGCCTTTATGATGTTGAGGTGCCTGCCATCTATACCCATTTTGTTAAGAGTTTTCATCATGAATCGATGCTGAATTTTGTCAAATGCTTTTTCAGCATCTATGGAGATGATCATGTGGTTTTTTTCCTTTTTGTTGTTGTGGTGTGGTGTATGATGTTGATGGATTTTCAAGTGTTGTACCATCCTGCTGGTACCATTATTATTTAATAATGTTCTACAACCTATTAGGTGGTAATAGGAGGAAAGGCAAGTAAAATTATTCCTTTTGTAAATTATATGATTATGTACTTGGAAAACCGAAGCCAGTCAACTGAAAAACTACTAAAACAAAGACTGAGTGAGATGGCCATTTCCAACATAAGTAGAATATTCACTGAGATTGCCATAACAACCTCTCCTTTCCTTCACAAGTTAAATAGCTCTACAATGAATAATAATATATTCTCCTGTTACTGGTGTGCCTTGTGGTAAAGTGTTGAATAAGTGTTGTAACTTAGAAACTCCTTTATTAGTGTAGCAAAGATTTAGAGGCATTTAAAGGCACCAAATGTTAATTCTCAAATTAATCTGTAAATGTAGTATAATTCCAGTCCATTTTTATTTTATTTATCTCAGTCATTCTGAATTAGAGTTTCTTAATTTGGGGTCTGCAGATTCCCTCATGAGTAGCCTATAGGAAGTCTGTCTGTCCTAGAAACTACCAAATTCTATAGGTATAAAAAATACTGGGTTTTAATACACAGTGGAATATTATTCAGCTATAAAAAGAAAAGAAATCCTGCCATTTGCAACAACATGGATGCATCTAGAGGGTATTATGCACAGTGAAATAAGCCAGGCAGAGAAAGACAAATACCCTATGATTTCACTTATTTGTGGAATATAGACAAAGCAAAACAGAAGAAACAAAACAACAGACTCACAGATGCTGAGAAGGGACTAGTGGTTACCAAGGGGGAGGGGTTGGGATGGTGAGGGGGAGGGGAAGGGGAATAAAGGGGCACAATAATTCACAATCACAATATAAGTTGGTCATGGGGATGGTAGTACAGCATGGAGGATATAGTCAATGATTCTGTAACATCTTTCTATGTTGGTAGATAGTAACCACACTAAAGGGAGTGAGGATTTAACAATATGGGTAACTGTTGAACCACTGTGTTGTATATTTGATACCAACAAGATTGTATATCAACAATGCTTCGATTTAAAAAAATGTTTTTGTGGGGTTTTTTTTTGGTTGGTTAAGCAATGTCTTCATTTTAATGAAAATTTCAGGGGGTCTCCGGCCTCCCCAAAAAGTTTAAGAACGGTTCTAAACCCATAAGTGATTTAATTGTTTTAAATTGCTTTCAGTCTGGCGGGCCACCTAAGAAAGGGAAACCAGCTATACCAGGAGGCACAGGGAACACTGGAACCAAGAACAAGAAAGGATTGGAGACCAAAGAAATAGTGGAGCCTGAGCTCTCGGTCAGTATCATATAGTGTGTCTCAAACTCATAAAACCATAGCAAGTTACTACCTGTAAGAATATTTGAGGTCTGTCTTTGCTGATTTCTACAATATATAGATAATATCTTTTAGCTTATTGAAACTGTGCCTTGGACAAACATCCTCTTTGTGGTAGTACAGTAGACTATTCAAATATATGGCATACCTATAGAAATATTCCTGTACTTTTGGCTGAGGTATTTTTACATTCTTGCCCTGTTTCCTTAGGCAATTTTTAATTATAATGTTTTTGAATCTTACAGATAGAAGTATGTGAAGAAAAAGCTTCCGCTGTCCTTCCTGTTACATGTATACAGCTTCTAGACAGCAGTAACTGGAAGGAAAGACTGGCCTGTATGGAAGAGTTCCAAAAGGCAGGTTCATATGATTGTGAAAGAAAACTACATTATATAGAAGTGATGAAACTGACAAATGAAGGACTTGTCCTAATTGCTGTTTTATAACCATGAACATGTTTCAGGGGGTTAACTAAAAAGAAGGTAGGGTTTTTTGTTTGTTTCTTAGCTGTATAGTGTTTTTCTTTCAACATCTGCTTTCTGTGGCTTCTACAAGCTCATAACTTAAATATTTAAGAAAATTAAGTTTATCTGAATGAGAAGGTTTAGATGAATTTTAATATTATGGTATTTGTGCATTCAACTTACTAGGCAAACAGATCTCTCCACTTAAGCCACCCCTCATCCATTTCTGTTTCTTTCTTTGTCATGATTCTTGGAAGAACAGACATTATCACTTGGTATGAGAAGCTCCTTTCAAGAGTCTGTTTTGGAAATGAATGTGGTGGTTCATTTTGACATATACTCTGTGATTCTAATGGGGAGGGGTATGAAGACACTGGAGGAGCACTGGCTCTTAAGGCAGGAGATGTGGCTTCCAGTTGCTCAGGATTAGACCTGAATTTGCACCTCTTTGAAATTTAGTACTTACCCACTTCTAACCTACCCTACTCTGCTATATTTTTAGGAAAATCAGTTAAGTCAAATGATGTATAAGCAGTTTTTGCCACACAGTAGGCAAATGTAAACTATTATTGTTAACGTACTTGGAGCAAATTATTTATGAATTCCTGAAACACCAAAAAAAAGTAAAAGATTTCAGCCCTATTAATACACCAACCATATACCAATATCCAACTGAAGAAACAAAGCATTATAACAGAAGTTATACATAAACTCCCTCTATAACCATCTTTATTTCCATTCCCCTACCTCCTTCAGAAGAAACCACTCACTTGATTTCCCTTGAAGAACTAATCATTAATGCCTTAACCCTCTTGTTTTATTTCAAGGCTGTTGAACTAATGGACCGAACTGAAATGCCATGCCAGGCATTAGTGAGGATGCTGGCCAGGAAACCTGGATGGAAAGAAACAAATTTTCAGGTAGTTTTTAATTGGAGATGTGATGTCTTTGGTTGAAGTAATTTTCCACAATATCATCCTACACAGTAGTAGGTATTGTTTTGGTAAAGATTTTTAGCTTTTTTTTTACTTAATCATCACTCAGCCAGTGTGTCATCTAATTTTAAAGAATAGTGCAGTGTGTGTATTTTGAATAAATATATAACTACACCTTTGTGTAATTAAGAGTTTATACAGAGAGAGAAATATTATATATATTGTTTGTGTAACTTATATTTATGAATTTATCTCCTTGTTATTTAGGCCTACAAGCACTGTAGTCTAATCTTTACATATTTGAAACAGTGAAAAAGAGTGAGATGGCTTTTGTATTTGTTTGGATAAAAAATAAATGCAGTCTTTAGATTGCCAGTGAAAAATTAACACATAGTTTAACTCGTGAACAGATAATAGAAATTAAATAGAGTCTAAAAAGTAGGTTTAACAGGAGGCATAGAAGGGAGAGGAGGGATTAAAGATGGTGGCATGACAGGTGAGACACACACCTCCTACCAAAACCACATATAATATGACAATATAGTTAATATGAGCAACAGGAAAGAAGGCTGCACCAGACTGCATACACCTGGAGAAAAGAACAGACCTCATGGAACAGGGTAATGAACCAAAGCCGTAATCTGGTGGGAACAAGCCCTTCCCCTACCCCAGCTTACTGGTGGAAGGAAGAGAAACAGAGTGGAGAGAGGTAGAGGCCTAGGACTGCTGAACACCCAACCCGGATATCTGCTCTGGGTGTATGAACCTACATTACATGGTGCTCTGGAGAGTAGTAGGGTTGGAAAGCTAAGACAGGGAGAATACTTGGAGAGACTGAGATTCCAGCCACTTATGGAAAACAGGGATCCACATCTGTCTGCTCTGGGACAAAAGAAAGGTGGGCAGTCTGAGAGACTTCCTAACACCAAGAGGGTTGCTAAAGGGGCAAGGACTGCACAGAGCTTGCTGCTCAGGAGAAAAGACAGGTGGACAAAGTAGTCCAGGTGTACTCTGCCCATCAGGTTGGGAACTTTGAGGAGCTTCAGGCACTGCATCCGCCTAGCTGGCTACACAGCTCCAAGGCCCCTCACCGTTATACACAGCCTGCTGCGCTGTCCTCCAGGCCAGCACCAGTCCCAAACTGGCTGGCCCTACCCTTGCACAGGCCAGCAAGAGGGAGGATCTGCCTAAGGCATCTACAAGAGCAATGCATAGAGGCTTCTACTTGCGCCCTTGGCCCACTGGCCATGGCAGTGGAGACAGGCACTGCAGCCGTGAAGCAGAAAACAGCTCTTTCCTCCCGACTACCACTAGTGCCACTCCCATCCGATCTCTGCCATCACACCAGGGGCTGAGCAGCTCCAGAGAGTAGAGCTTCTGGGCACTACAGGGCACCACCTGCAAATACAAAATGTCAAAGGAACCTGGTCCAAAACAAAATCCCACAAACACCAGAAAGAGGGCCAAATGAAACTGAACTCATCAACCTTCCTCAAAGGTTTCAAAATTAAAATCATAAACATGTTCATGGAGCTACAGAAAAATATTCAAGAGCTAAGGGATATATTCAGGAATGAGATACAAACATTCAAGAATACAGTATCTGAAGTGAAACATACAATGGAGGGATTTAAAAGCAGACTAGATGAGATGGAGGAGACAGTAAATGAAATAGAAACTAAAGAGGAAGAATAAAAAGAATCTGAGGCACAGAGAGAAAAAAGGATCTCTAGGAATGAAAGAATATTGAGAAAACTGTGTGACCAATCCAAACGGAACAATATTCGCATTATAGGTGTACCAGAAGAACTGGAGAGAGAAAAAGGGATAGAAAGTGTCTTTGAGGAGTAATTGCTAGAAAACTTCCTCAATCTGGGGAAGGAGATAGTCTCTCAGGCCATCGAGGTGCACAGATCTCCCAACACAAGGGACCCAAGGAAGACAACACCAAAACATATAATAATCAAAATGGCAATGATCAAGGATAAGGACAGACAATTAAAAGCATCCAGAGAGAGAAAAAAACATCGCATACAAAGGAAAACCCATCAGGCTATCATCAGACTTCTCAGCACAAACCTTAAAGGCCAGAAGGGAGTGTCATGATATATTTAATGAAATGAAACAGAAGGGCCCCAAACCAACAATACTCTACCCGGCAAGATGGTCATTTAAATTTGAAGGAGGGATTAAACAATTTCCAGATAAGCAAAAGTTGAGAGAATTTACCTCCCACAGACTGTCTCCACAGTGTATTTTGGAGGGACTGCTATAGATGGAAGTGTTCGTAAAGCTAAATAGCTGTTACCAGAGGAAATAAAACCAAGTAAAGAAAGTAGAACACTTAATTGCTAAGCAGATGAAAACCAAATCAACTACCCCAAAGTCACTCAAGGGATAGACAAAGAGTACAGAATATGATACGTAATATATAAAGAATGGAGGAAGAAAAAAAAAAGAACATTTAGATTGTGTTTGTAATAGCATACTGAGTTAAATTAGACTATTAGACAGTAAGGAAATTACCCTTGAACCTTTGATAACCATGAATCTAAAGCCAAGCCTGCAATAGCAATAAGTACATATCTATCAATAATCACCTAAATGTAAATGGTTTAAATGCACCAATCATAAGACAGAGTCACTGAATGGATAAAAAAACAAGACCCATCTATATGCTGCCTACAAGAGACTCACTTCAAACCCAAAGACATACACAGACTAAAAATGAAGGAATGGAAAAAGATATTTCATGCAACTGATTGGAAGAAAAAAGCAGGAGTACCACTATTTGTATCAGACAAAATAGACCTCACAACAAAGAAGGTAACGAGACAAAGAAGGACATTACATAATGATAAAGGGCTCAATCCAACCAGAGGATATAAGCATTCTAAATATCAATGCACCAAACACAGGAGCACCTACTTATGTGAAACAACTACTAACAGAATTAAAAGGGGAAATAGAATGCACTGCATTCATTTTAGGAGACTTCAACACACCACTCCAAAGGACAGATCAACCAGAGAGAAAATAAGGAGACAGAGGCACTGAACAACACATTAGAACAGATGGACCTAAAAGACATCTACAGAACACTCCACCCAAAAGCAGCAGGATACACATTTTTCTCAAGTGCACAGGGAACATTTTCAAGAACAGATCATATACTAGGCCACAGAAAGAACATCAGTCAATTAAAGAACATTGCATTTGTACCAACCAGTTTCTCAGACCATGAAGTTATGAAACTAGAAATAAAATACACAAAGAAAACAAAAAATCCCACCATCACAGGGAGACTTAACAGTATGCTCCTAAATTATCAATGGCTCAATGACCAAATAAAAACAGAGATCAAGCAATATATGGAGACAAATGACAACAATAATTCCACTACGCGAGATCTGTGGGGTGCACCGAAGGCTGCGCCAAGAGGGAAGTATATTGCAATACAGGCCTACCTCAGGAAAGAACAATCCCATATAAACAGTCTGAACTCACAATTAATGAAAGAGGAACAAATGAGACCCAAAGTCAGTAGAAGGAGAGACATAATAAAGATTAGAGCAGAAATAAATAAAATTGAGAAGAATAAAACAACAGAAAAAATCAGTGAAAGCAGGAGCTGGTTCTTAGAGAAAATAAACAAAATAGTTAAACCTCTAGCCAGACTTATGAAGAAAAAAAGAGTATACACACATAAACAGAATCAGAAATGAAAAAGGAAAAACACTACAGACACCACAGAAATACAGAGAATTATTAAGAGAATACCATGAAAAATGATATGCTTACAAACTGGATAACCTAGAAGAAATGGACAGCTTTCTAGAAAAATACAACCTCACAAGGCCGCTGCAGGAAGAAACAGAAAATCTGAAGAGACCAATTACCAGCAACGAAATTGAATTGGTAATCAAAAAAGTACCTAAGAACAAAACCCCTGCAGCAGATGGCTTCACTGCTGAATTTTATCAAGCATTTAAAGAAGAGCTAATACCCATCATCCTCAAAGTTTTCCAAAAAGTAGAAGAGGAGGGAATACTTCCAAACTCATTCTATGCAGCCAGCATCACTCTAATACCAAAACCAGGCAAAGACATCACAAAAAAAGAAAATTACAAACCAATATACCTGATGAACATAAATGCAAATATACTCAACAAAATACCAGCAAATCAATTTTAAAAATACATCAAAAAGATCATCCATCATGATCAAGTAAGATTTATTCCAGGGATGCAAGGGATGGTACAGTATTCAAAAATCCATCAACATCATCCACCACATCAACAAAAAGAAGGACAAAAATCACATGATCATCTCAATAGGCACTGAAAAAGAATTTGCCAGAATTCAACATCCATTCATGATAGAAAGTCTCAATAAAATGGGTATAGAAGGTATGTACCTCAATATAATAAAGGGCATATATGACAAAACGACAGCCAACATATTTTAAAACAAAATGCTGAAAGCTTTTCCTCTAAGATCAGGAAGAAGGCCAGGATGCCTACTCTCCCCACTTTTACTCAATTTACTACTGGAGGTCCTAGCCACGGCAATCAGACAACACAAAGAAATAAAAGGCATTCACACTGGTAAGGAAGAAGTTAAACTGTCACTGTTTGCAGAAGACATAATATTGTACATAAAAACCCTAAAGAAGACTTCCGGGAAGATGGCGGTGTGAGCAGGGCGCTAGAAATCTCCTCCCAAAACCATATAAATCTATGAAAACACAGCAAATACAACTATTCCTAAAAGAGAAATGGGAGCACACAGGAAAGTGCACAGCGTGCAGCCACACCTGGGAGGACTCAGCACCCCGCGAGGCGGGTAAGATACAGAACCGCGACCCGGCGGCACCCAAACACTCATCCAGCCCAGCACGCCGGCGGGAGGAGAGGAGTGGGAGCCGGGAGGGAGTGGAAGAGCAGGTCCGTGAAATAACCAGCCCCGGTGGTCTGCGCCGGAGCACCGGGAGCGCTGACACACATCGCACAGTGCATCAGACATTGGAGAGGCAGAAGGTGCAGGTTTTGAGCCGGGAAGGTGCCGGGACCGTGCAGCCCGTGCCCAGGGACAAGAGAAAAGCACGCGCCATTTGTAGCAGTCTCGGAGAGGCGGGGGGCCCAGCGAGGGAACACCAGCGCCCCAGCGGGCTCAGCCCTGCAGGCTGGAAGTCCTGGGAAACTTTGGTCCCCTTCGCTAGTGACAGAAAGAAGGGACCAACCACGCTGGAACTTTATACAGAAAACAATAGCGTCCCATTCATTCCTACCTACAAAAACGGCACAGCTGCAGCTGCGAATTAGTGGAGCAACAGCGACATCTACAGCACGCATAGAGAATCCATTCCAGAGCCCAGCTGACATAAGTGGCACCTGCCAGCGACCACTCCTGCCAGCATGACAAGACAGAAGAGATTGATACAGACAAAGATCACCAAGATTCAGAGCCCCTCTGAGAAGGAATCTGAAGAGATGGAAATGCAGCATCTTCCTGAAAAAGAATTCAGAATAAAAGTCATAACCATGCTGATGGATCTACAGAGAAATATGCAAGAGCTAAGGGAGGAAGTGAGGGAAGTCAGGAAAGATAATGCAGAAATGAGACAAGCCATCAACGGGCTCAGCAGCAGACTGGACGAGATGCAAGACACTGTTAATGCAATAGAAATCAGAGACCAGGAACACAGAGCAGCTGAGGCAGAGAGAGATAAAAGGATCTCTAGGAATGAAAGAATATTAAGAGAACTGTGTGACCAATCCAAAAGGAACAATATTCGCATTATAGGAGTACCAGAGGAAGAAGAGAGAGAAAAAGGGATAGAAAGTGTCTTTGAAGAAATAATTGCTGAAAACTTCCCCATGCTGGGGAAGGAAATAGTCTCGCAGTCCATGGAAGCCCACAGATCTCCTCACACAAGGGACCCCAGGAAGACAACACCAAGACACATAATAATTAAAATGGCAAAGATCAAAGATAAGGACAGAGTATTAAAGGCAGCTAGAGAAAGAAAAAAGATCACCTTCAAAGGAAAACCCATCAGACTAACATCAGACTTCTCAACAGAAACCTTACAGGCTAGAAGAGAATGGCATGATATATTTAACGCAATGAAACAGAAGGGCCTCGAACCAAGAATGTTGTATCCAGCACGATTATCATTTAAATATGACGGCAGGATTAAACAATTTTCAGACGAGCAAAAGCTGAGAGAATTTGCCTCCCATAAACCACCTCAACAAAACATCTTAAAGGAACTGCTCTAGAGGGAAGCACTCCCAAGGCTAAAAAGCTGTCACCAGAGAAAATAAAATCATAGCAAAGAAAGCAGACCATCCAAAACTAACTAAAGGCAAAGAATAAAACACCTAGTATATAAAGAATGGAGGAGGAAGAATAAGAAGGGAGAGAAATAAAGAAACATCAGACTGTGTTTACAATAACTTAACAAGAAAGTTAAGTTAGATTGTTAGATAGTAAAGAAGCAACCCTTGAACCTTTGGTAACCACGAATCTAAAGCCAGCAATGGCAATAAGTACATATCTTTCGATAATCACCCTAAACGTAAATGGACTGAATGCACCAATCAAAAGACACAGAGTAACAGAATGGATAAAAAAGCAAGACCCATCTATATGCTGCCTACAAGAAACTCACCTCAAATGCAAAAATATCCCCAGATTAAAAGTGAAGGGATGGAAAAAGATATTTCATGCAAATAACAAAGAGAAAAAAGCAGGTGTTGCAGTACTTGTATCAGACAAAATAGACTTCAAAATTAAGAAAGTAGCAAGAGATAAAGAAGGACATTACATAATGATAAAGGGGTCAGTCCAACAAGAAGATATAACCATTTTAAATATATATGCACCCAACACAGGGGCGCCAGCATTTGTGAAACAAATACTAACAGAATTAAAGGAGGAAATAGACAGCAATGCATTCATCTTAGGTGACTTCAACACACCACTCACTCCAAGGGACAGATCAACCAGACAGAAAATAAGTAAAGACACAGAGGCACTGAACAACACACTAGAACAGATGGACCTAACAGACATCTACAGAACTCTACACCCAAAAGCAACGGGATACACATTCTTCTCAAGTGCACATGGAACATTTTCCAGAATAGACCACATACTAGGCCACAAAAAGAACCTCAGTAAAATCGAAAATATTGAAATTATACCAACCAACTTCTCGAATCATAGATATTAAACTAGAATTAAACTTTAGAAAGAAAACAAAAAGGCTCACAAATACATGGAGACTTAACAACATTCTCCTAATTAATCAGTGGGTCAATGACCAAATCAAAACAGAAATCAAAGAGTATATGGAGACAAATGACAACAACAACACAAAGCCACAGCTTCTGTGGGACGCCGCAAAGGCAGTTCTAAGAGGAAAGTATATTGCAATCCAGGCCTATCTAAAGAAAGAAAAACATTCCCAAATGAATAGTCTAAAGACACAATTACTGAAATTGGAAAAAGAACAACAAATGAGACCCAAAGTCACCAGAAGAGGGACATAATAAAGATCAGAGAAGAAATAAATAAAATTGAGAAGAACAAAACAATAGAAAAAAATCAATGAAACCAAGAGCTGTTCTTTGAAAAAATAAACAAAATAGATAAACCCCTAGCCAGACTCATTAAGAGAAAAAGAGAATCTACACACATAAACAGAATCAGAAATGAGAAAGGAAAAATCATGACGGATCCCACAGAAATACAAACAATTATAAGAGTATATTATGAGAATCTATATGCTAACAAGCTGGAAAACCTAGAAGAAATGGACAACTTTTTAGAAAAATACAACCTTCCAAGACTGACCAAACAAGAAACAGAAAAACTAAGCAGACCAATCACCAGCAATGAAATAGAAGTGGTAATCAAAAAACTACCCAAGAACAAAACCCCCGGACCAGATGGATTCACCTCTGAGTTCTACCAGACATATAGAGAAGAAATAACACCGATTCTCTTTAAAGTTTTCCAAAAAATAGAAGAGGAGGGAATACTTCCAAACTCATTCTATGAAGCCAGCATCACTCTAATACCAAAACCAGGCAAAGACCTCACCAAAAAAGAAAACTATAGACCAATATCCCTGATAAACGTAGATGCAAAAATACTCAACAAAATATTAGCAAATCAAATTCAAAAATACATCAAGAGGATCATACACCATGATCAAGTGGGATTCATCCCAGGGATGCAAGGATGGTACAACATTCGAAAATCCATCAACATCATCCACCACATCAATAAAAAGAAGAACAAAAACCACATGATCATCTCCATAGATGCTGAAAAAGCATTTGACAAAATTCAGCATCCATTCATGATTAAAACTCTCAAGAAAATGGGTTAGAGGGCTAGTACGTCAACATCATATAGGCCATATATGACAAATCCACAGCTAACATCATACTTAATGGTGAGAAGCTGAAAGCTTTTCATCTAAGATCGGGAGCAAGACAGGGATGCCCACTCTCTCCACTGTTATTCAACATAGTACTGGAGGTCCTAGCCACGGCAAACAGACAAAACAAAGACATACAAGGCATCCAGATTGGTAAAGAAGAAGTCAAATTGTCACTATTTGCAGATGACATGATATTGTACAGAAAAAACCCTAATGGCTCCACTCCAAAACTACTAGAACTAATATCTGAATTCAGCAAAGTTGCAGGATACAAAATTAACACACAGAAATCTGTTGCTTTCCTATACACTAACGATAAACTAACAGAAAGAGAAATCAGAAAAACAATTCCATTCACAATTGCATCAAAAAGAATAAAATACCTAGGAATAAACTTAACAAAGGAAGTGAAAGACCTGTACCCTGAAAACTACACGACATTCCTAAGAGAAATTAAAGAGGACACTAACAAATGGAAATGCATCCCATGCTCTTGGCTAGGAAGAATAAATATCGTCAAAATGGCTATACTACCCAAAGCAATCTACAGATTCAACGCAATCCCTATCAAACTACCAACAGCTTTCTTCAATGAACAGATAATGTTCTAAAGTCACTGGAACCACAAGGCCGAATAGCAAAGCAATCCTGAGAAGGAGGAATAAAACAGGAATTACAATCCCTGACTTTAGCTCTACTACAAAGCCACAGTAATCAGACAATTTGGTATTAACTTCAAGCAAACCCACAGATCAGTGGAATAGAATGAAAATCAAACATCAACCCAAACACATACAGTCAATTAATGTTGATAAAGGGAGCCTTGGACTTATACATTGAGAGGAGATGTGGCCTCTTCAACTGGGTATTTGGAAAAACTGGACAGCTACATGTAAGAGAATGAAACTGGACTACTGTCTAGCCCCATACACAAAGGTAAACTCAAGGTGGATCAAAGACCTGAATGTAAGTCATGAAACCATAAAACTCTTAGAAAAAAACATAGGCAAAAATCTCTTGGACATAAACATGAGCGACTTCTTCATGAACATATCTCCCCGGGCAAGGGAAACAAAAGCAAAAATGAACAAGTGGGACTATATCAAGCTGAAAAGCTTCTGTACAGCAAAGGACACCATCAGTAGAACAAAAAGACATCCTACAGTATGGGAGAATATATTAATAAATGACGTATCCGATAAGGGGTTGACATCCAAAATATATAAAGAACTCACGCACCTCAACAAACAAAAAGCAAATAATCCAATTAAGAAATGGGCAGAGGACATGAATAGACACTTCTCGAAAGAAGAAATTCAGATGGCCAACAGGCACATGAAAAGATGCTCCACATCGCTAATCATCAGAGAAATGCAGATTAAAACCACAATGAGATATCACCTCACACCAGTGAGGATGGCCAACATCCAAAACACAAACAACAACAAATGTTGGCGAGGATGTGGAGAAAAGGGAACCCTCCTACACTGCTGGTGGGACTGCAAATTAGTTCAACCATTGTGGAAAGCAGTATGGAGGTTCCTCAAAAAACTCAAAATAGAAATACCATTTGACCCAGGAATTCCACTCCTAGGAATTTACCCTAAGAATGCAGCAGCCCAGTTTGAAAAAGACAGATGCACCCCTATGTTTATCGCAGCACTATTTACAATAGCCAAAAAATGGAAGCAACCTAAGTGTCCATCAGTAGATGAATGGATAAAGAAGATGTGGTACATATACACAATGGAATATTATTCAGCCCTAAGAAGAAAACAAATCCTACCATTTGCAACAACATGGATGGAGCTAGAGGGTATTATGCTCAGTGAAATAAGTCAAGCTGAAAAAGACAAATACCGAATGATTTCACTCATATGTGGAGTATAAGAACTAAGAAAAAAAAACTGAAGGAACAAAACAGCAGGAGACTCACAGAACCCGAGAACGGACAAATAGTTACCAAAGGGAAAGGGACTGGGGAGGATGGGTGGGAAGGGAGGAGTAAAGGGGAAGAAGGGACATTACAATTAGCAGATGTAATGTTCAGGGGGCATGGGGAGGGCTGTACAACCCAGAGAGGGCAAGTAGTGACTCTATGGCATCTCACTAAGCTGATGGACAGTGACTGCAATGAGGTTGGCAGCGGGGGGGAACCTGATGAAGGGGTAGTGTAATCACCATAATATTACTCATTTAATTGTAGATTAATGATATCAAGATAAATAAAATAAATAAATAAATAAATAAATAAAAATGGAAAAAAAAACCCTAAAGAATCCACTCCAAAACTACTAGATCTAATATCTGAATTCAGCAAAGTTACAGGGTACAAAATTAATACACAGAAATCTGTTGCATTCCTGTACACTAACAATGAACCAGCAGAAAGAGAAATCAGGAGAACAATTCCATTTACAATCGCATCAAAAAAATAATAAAATACCTAGGAATAAACCTCACCAAGGAGGTGAAAGACCTATACCCTGACAACTATGAGAAACTCATGAGAGAAAGAAGACACCAATAAATGGAAATTCATCCCATGCTCTTGGGTAGGAAAAATTAATATTGTGAAAATGGCCATTCTGCCTAAGCAATCTACAGATTCAGTGCAATCCCTATCAAAATACCAACAGCATTCTTCAATGAACTAGAGCAAATTGTCCTAAAATTCGTATGGAACCACAAAAGACCCTGAATAGCCAAAGCAATCCTGAGAAGGAAGACTAATCTTCGGGGGATTATGCTCCCCAACTTCAAGCTCTACTACAAAGCCACAGTACTCAAGACAATTTGGTACTGGCACAAGAACAGAACCATAGACCAATGAAACAGACTAGAGAGCCCAGATATAAACCCAAGCATATATGGTCAATTAATATACAATAAATGAGCCATGGACATACAATGGGGAAATGACAGCTCTGCAACAATACTTGTTGGCGAAACTGAACAGCTACATGCAAGAGAATGAAATTGGATTATTTTCTAACCCCATACGCAACAGTAAACAGAAAATGGATCAAAGACTTGAATTTAAGTCATGAAATCTTAAAACTCTTTGAAGAAAACATAGCCAAAAATCTCTTGAATATAAACATGAGCAACTTTTTCCTGAATGCATCTCCTCGGCAAGGGAAACAAAAGCAAAAATGAACACATGGGACTGCGTCAAACTTAAATCCTCTGTACATCAAAGGACACCATCAGTAGAACAATAAGACATCCTACAGTATGGGAGAATATATTTTTAAGCGACATATCTGACAAGTGGTTAACATCCAAAATATATAAAGAACCCACACACCTCAACACCCAAAAAGCAAATAACCCTATTAAAAAATGGGTGGAGGCTATGAACAGACACTTCTCCAAAGAAGAAGTTCAGATGGCCAACAGGCACATGAAAAGATGCTCCACATTGCTAATCATCAGGGAAATGCAAATTAAAACCATAATAAGATATCACCTCACACCAGTGAGGATGGCCAACATAGAAAAGGCTAGGAACAACAAATGCTGGTGAGAATGCGGAGAAACAGGAACCCTACAGTACTGCTGGTGCGAATGTAAATTAGTTCAACTATTGTGGAAAGCAATATGGAGATTCCTCAAAAAACTGAAAATAAAAATATCATTTCACCCAGAAATTCCACTCTTAGGAATTTACCCTAAGAATGCAGCAGCCCAGTTTCAAAAAGACATATGCACCCCTATGTTTATCGCAGCACTATTTACAATAGCCAAGAAATGGAAGCAACCTAAGTGTATTAGTAGGTGAATGGATAAAGAAGAGGTGGTACATATACACAATGGAATACTATTCAGCCATAAGAAAGAAAGAAATCCTACCATTTGCAAGAACATGGATGGAGCTAGAGGGTATTATGCTCAGTGAAATAAGCCAGGCAGAGAAAGACAAGTACCAAATAATTTCACTCATCTGTGGAGCATAAGAACAAAGCAAAAACTGTAGGAACAAAACAGCAGCAGATTCACAGAACCCAAGAATGGACTAACAGTTGCCAAAGGGAAAGGGACTGGGGAAGAGGGGTGGGAAGAGAGGGAGAAGGGGAATAAGGGGCATTACGATGAGCAGGGTGGGCACAGGGAAGACAGTAGAGCACAGAGAAGACAAGTAGTGACTCTAGCATCTTACTACACTGATGGACAGTGACTGTAATGAGGTACATGGTGGCGCTTGATAATGAGAGGAATCTAGTAACCACAATGTTGCTCATGTTATTGTATATTAATCATATCATAATAAAAATTACAAAAAAAACAAGAAAAGACTAGGAACAACAAGTGCTGGCGAGAATGTGGAGACAGGGGAACCCTCCTACACTGCTGGTGGTAATGTAAATTAGTTAAACTATTGCAGAAGGCAATATAGAGGTTTCTCAAAATAACTAAAAATACAAATACCATTTGACTACTAGGAATTTACCCAAAGAAAGCAACTTCTTAAGAGTCATAAAGACATATGCACTATGTTTATTACAGCACTATTTACAATAGCCAAGATATGAAACCAAGCTAAGTGTCCATCAATAGATAAATGTATAAAGAACATATGGTACATATACACAATGGAATGCTATTCAGCCATAAGAAAGAAACAAATTTGCAACAACATGGATGGAGCTAGAGGGTATTATGCTCAGTGAAATAAGTGAGGCAGAGAAAGACAAATACCAAATGATTTCCCTCTTTTGTGGCATATAAGAGCGAAGCAAAACTGAAGGAACAAAATAGCAGCAGACTCACAGACTCTAAGAAGGGAATAGTGGTTTCCAAAGGGGAATGGTGGGGAAGGTGGTTGGGGAGGGAAGGAGAAAGGGATTGTGGCGTATCATGATTGATGCACATGGTGTATGTGGGGTCACAGGAAAGACAGTGTAGCTCAGAGAAGTCAAATAGGGACTCTGACATCTTACTATAATGTTGGACAGTGACTGGAATGGGGTATGGGGGGGACTCAATAATAAGGGTAAATGTAATAACCATATTGTTTTTCTTGTGAAACCTTCATAAGACTGTAAACCTTCATAAGACTGTATATCAATGATACCTTAATAAAAAATTTTTAATAAAAAAAAGGGAAGTATAGGAAAGTGATACAGGAAGGAAAATGAGAAGAGTTTCCTTCTCCTCCTTTAGATATACATACATCTCATGGGAAACCAAAGTTTGAAATATATCAAGTTTATATTTGGCATCCTGTAGTCTCTTTTTTGCATCTCTTCCGCCACCTCTTGTTCTCTCTTTGGGATTGTTTGCTCTCTCACACACTGTGTTCCCTTGGCACTGTGTTAACGCCACCTTGTGCATACACAGAGCTCCACAGAGGCTTCCTATGCTCGGAGGTTCTTATGATGCTTTCTTCCCCTTATACCACCACTTTTAAAAGTCTTCTCTCTGCAGCTTCTCAAATAAAAAGAAGCACAGCTGATTTAAGTGGATACCTACTTTGTGTTAGACACATAACAAGGGATTATGTTAATATATATTTTTTCCTATGGGCAGAGGATATGAACAGACAATTCTCCAAAGAAGAAGGTCAGATGCCCAACAGGCACATGAAAGGATGCTCCACATCACTAATTATCAGGGAAATGCATATAAAAACTACAACGAGATATCTATCACCTCACACCAGTTAGGATGGCCAGCATCGAAAAGACTAAGAACAACAAATGCTAGCAAGGATGCAGAGAAGGGGAACCCTCCTACACTGCTGATGGGAATGTAAGCTAATTCAACCATTGTGGAAAGCAATATGGAATTTCCTCAGAAAGCTAAAAATAGAAATACCATTTTACCCGGGAATTCCACGCCTAGGAACTTACCCAAAGAATATAATTTCTCACATTCAAAAAGACATATGCACCCCTATGTTTATTGCAACACTATTTACAATAGCTAAGATATGGAAGCAGCCTAAGTGTCCATCAGTAGATGAATGGATAAAGAAGATGTGGTACATATACACAATGGAATACTACACAGCCGTAAGAAAGAAACAAATTCTGCAGTTTGCAACAACATGGGTGGAGCTGGAGGATACTATGCTCAGTGAAATAAGCCAGGCAAAGAAAGACAAGTATCAAATGATTTCCCTCATTTGTTGAGTATAACAACGAAGCAAAACTGAAAGAACAAAACCACAACAGACTCACAGACTCCAAGAAGGCACTAGCGGTTATGAAAGGGGAGGGGTGGGGGAAGACAGGTGGGGAGGGACAGAGAAGGGGATTCAGGGCTATTATGATTGGCACACATGGTGTGAGCGGTCACGGGGAAAACAGTGTAGCACAGAGAAGGCAAATAGTGACTCTGTGGCATCTTACTACACTGATGGGCAGTTACTACAATGGGGTATGAGTGGGACACAACAGGTGAATGTAGTAACCACATTTTTTTTCATGTGAAACCTTCATAAGAGTGTATATCAATAATACTTTAATAAAAAAATTTTTTTTCTTTTTAACAACTTTATTGAAAGCATTAAACTCACTGTTTTAAAGTGTACAATGCCAAAAAACTCAAAATAGAAATACCATTTGACCCAGGAATTCCACTCCTAGGAATTTACCCTAAGAATGCAGCAGCCCAATTTGAAAAGGACAGATGCACCCCTATGTTTATTGCAGCACTATTTACAATAGCCAAGAAATGGAAGCAACCTAAGTGTCCATCAGTAGATGAATGGATAAAGAAGATGTGGTACATATACACAATGGAATATTATTCAGCCATAAGAAGAAAACAAATCCTACCATTTGCAACAACATGGATGGAGCTAGAGGGTATTATGCTCAGTGAAATAAGCCAAGCCGAAAAAGACAAGTATCAAATGATTTCACTCATATGTGGAGTATAAGAACAAAGAAAAAATACTGAAGGAACAAAACAGCAGCAGACTCACAGAACCCAAGAACGGACTAATAGTTACCAAAGGGAAAGGGACTGGGGAAAATGGGCGGGAAGGGAAGGATAAGAGGGAAAAATGGGCATTACGATTAGCAGATATAATGTTGGGGGGCACGGGGAGGGCAGTACAACTCAGAGAATACAAGTAGTGATTCTATAGCATCTCACTACACTGATGGACAGTGACTGTAATGGGGTTGGTGGGGGAGACCTGATGAAGGGGTAGTTTAATAACCGTAATATTGCACATGTAATTGTAGATTAATGATAATAAAATAAATTATATTAAAAAAAATAAAAAATAAAAAAATAAAGTGTACAATGCTGAGGTTTTTAGTATATTCGCGTAGTTCTACAACTTCTACCACTATGTAATTTTAAAATATTTTCATCACCCCAAAAAGAAACCTCACATGCATCAGCAGTCACTATTCTTTCCCACATCTCTATCCCCGATCCCTGGTAACTGTTAATCTACTTTCTGTATGGATTACTTCTGTACATTTCATATAAATGGAGTGATATACAATATGTGTCCTTTTGTGCCTGGCTTTTACTTAGCATGTTTCAAGATTCATTCATATTGTAGTATGTATCAACTCTATGTTCTTTTTTGTTGCCAAACAATACTCCATTTTGTGGATGTACAACATTTTATTTAACCATTCATAAGTTGATGGGCATTTGCATTGTTTCCATTTTTTGGCTATTACAGTAATGCTGCTGTGAACATTTGTGTACAGGTTTTTGTGTGAACACATTTTTAATTCTGGACATACACATAGAAGTAGAATTGCTGGGCCATATACCAACTCTGTTTTCAGGAACTGCCAAACTATTTTCCAAAGTATCTGTACTATTTTACATTCATACCAGCAATGCAAAAAAGTTCCAACTTCTCTGCATTTTTGTCAACACTTTTCATTTAAATGTACAAACAGGACAAAGGGAAATATTTATGAGCAAAGCGTTCCCCAAATCCCGTACTTCTGCCACCATGACATTAATATGTTTAAATTGTTTCCCCACTTCTTCCATTCTTCTTAAAAATCTACAAGTTCTTTAAATTTCTCAAGTTCTGTTGTATGGATTTTCATTAGGGTTGTAAATTTCTTTATGGGCAGGTTTAGTGGGAATTCTGAGTTATTGCTGTTTGTATGGTCATTTATTATGTATTTCAGAATGTGTATTCAATGCAAATAATCATAAAAGGAGGAGAATATAGACATTAAATTTTTCAATTCACACTTCTCTTGTGGTAATTGTTGCTTGTCAATATTTTAAAACCTTGAGTGGTTTGTTTTTTCTCTGTTAGCTGTCAATTAGAACTTTAATTGGTAACAATTTAAGGGTAAAAATTATTTGTCTTCTTCGTTTAAAATTCTGATTTTAATTTGGTCATGTTCTTGCTGTCCCTGTGTTACATCTTCAGGCTGCTATAAAATAAATAAATAAATAAGTGTCTTTGGCTTACACCTAACTATATGATACTTAATTATCCTTGTTCAGGTGATGCAGATGAAGCTTCACATAGTTGCTTTGATTGCCCAAAAGGGAAATTTTTCCAAAACTTCCGCTCAGATTGTCTTAGATGGCCTTGTAGATAAGATCGGAGATGTGAAATGTGGCAACAATGCAAAAGAAGCTATGACAGCAATAGCTGAAGCTTGTATGCTGCCATGGACAGCTGAACAGGTTAGTGACACACCTCTTTCCCCTGGTTTTCCCAGTTTTTTCTCTAAACTCTAATTTAAAGACACTAATTTAACTAGTTTTTTCCTTCTCTAGTAAAACCATTTTTGATACTGTATTTGTTTACCTTTAATAACACACTGTGGCCTAATAATCAAAATTTACATTAGTCAAGAGAATACTATTAAAGATGAGATTTTCTCTTAAGACATTATAATCCAGAGTGATTATTAATGAAGAGTTGCAAACTATCCAGAATACTTTTAATACTACTGTCACTTACCTCATTTTCTTGTGTAAGTTAAATATTTAATTCCTAAGGCATTCTTGAAGTTTTAGCATTGTAAAAACTATGTTTAAACCACCTCTGTCTTGATATCTATATCAAGATGCTATATTTCTATGAGAAATATGAGAGAACACAGGTTTTTTTTTTTTCCATCTTTCCATCTACTCCAGGTTATGTCCATGGCTTTCTCACAGAAGAATCCTAAGAATCAATCAGAAACTCTGAATTGGCTATCAAATGCTATAAAAGAATTTGGTTTTTCTGGGTAAGTCAGAAAGAAATTAAATACAAAATAATCAAATATTTTGCCAGTCTCTTAGCTGGTGATTATATTTGTTGTAGCTGTCTCTGCTTATTTTTCAGAAGATAGAGCTGGGTAGTTTATATAAAACAAAACTCCCTTTGTTCCTCTAAAATCTGTTTTGGTCTGTGCTCCTGCATTTTGATATCCACTAGCATTAGAATTCTCTAAGTTACTTTTCCTCAAGTGTTAATAAACTGTCCCACAGAAAAGCCAGGTCCAAGGATTCCTACTCAAATACATTTGGAAATTACTGCATATAATCACATAATGCATGTTGGTGAATTAAAGGCTCTCAGAGGTTATGCAGTACAAGAAGCTCGTTTAACTTTTTTTAACTCACTGTTTCCGAAACTTATTTGCATATAGAACACATTTGTTTATTTCATTAATCAAAATTTTATAGCGCTAACTATGTCAGGCACTTTCTAAATATAGTTCATTTGATTAAAGCCTATAAAAACCTTTATGAGGTATTGTATGTAGGTGAGGAAACCAGGGCACAGAAATTTAACTAATCTGTGGAAGTCACAGCTCAGAAGTGGCAAAGCCAAGATTTAAATCTAGGCATTCTAGTCCCAAGACAGAGTACTCTAATGCTTCACTATGTACCATTCTCTGTGCCAGGCTGCTTTTTTATGTGCCTTTTTTTTTAAAGGTATTATTGATACACACTCTTACAAAGGTTTCACATGAAAAAACAATATGGTTACTACATTTCACCCATATTATCATGTCCCCCCCATACCTCATTGCAGTTACTGCCCATCAGTATAGTAAAATGCCACAGAGTCACTATTTGCCTTCTCTGTGTTACACTGTCTTCCCCATGATCCCCCCACACACCATGTGTTTTTTACATGCCTCTTAATGGCTTGCAAAACATTGTTCTGAGTTCTGTCAAATGAAGACATACTTAAACCCTGAAGTTATCATTCTAACAAAGAATTGTGCATTATGTCAGTATCTGTCGTGTCCTCCCATAGTTGAGGGTATTGTTATAATCCTTTCTTTATTATATAGTCTTTGATGTGAACTAATCTCTTGGTATGACATAAAAGCGAGGTGAATATTTTCCTCTTTTTTATTCATCCATGATCTTTCATTTATTCAGCAGCTACATATTGAGCACCTATGATACTCTAATCATTTGTTCCAGAACCTGGAAATATATAACACACAGACTAAATTCCTGTTTTCATAGGACTTATATTTGAGTAAGGGGAGATGACAGTAAGCAGTTAAAAATATAACGGGAAGTATAAGAACAATGGAATAAAAATAAAGGATAAAGGGTAAGGTGGTATCACCTTGGAGTGGTTGGGATGGTGTTATTTTATATAGGGTAGAACATGAGTCCTTCCATAGAAAATGGCATCTGAGCCAGAGACCTTCAGGTCATGAGGGGAGCAAGCTGTAACAATCTGGGAGAAGAACATTAAAATGCAAAAGCCCTGCAGTAGAGCACATATGGATATATTTAGAAATAGCAAGGAGTGATTGTTCTCCAGAGTGTAACTGGAGTGGAATGAGTGGTGGGTAGGGAGTGGTAGAAGAAAAGATCAGAGGGGCCCAGGTCATACAGGGCCTCAAAGTTTTGAATAAGTTGGTATCTCAGAGGGTTTTGAGCAGAAGAGTAACAGAAATATTCAGGCTATAGTTAGAGAGAACAGATAGGATGAAGGGCAGAAGCAGGGAGACCAATTAGTAAGCTATTGGAATAGTCCTGTCAAGAAATTATAGTGGTTTGGACATAGTTTGTAGAGGTGAAAGTATTATGACTTAGAATATATTTTGAAAGTAGAACTGAACAGGATATTGGGCATGAGGGAGAGAGGAGGCAAGGATGACCTGAGCAGCTGGAAGAACGATGCGGCTCCTTACTGAGGTAGGGAAAACTGGGGGAAGAACAGGTTTTAGGGTTGGGGTGTGGACAGTCAGGAGTTTGGTTTTGACAGATGTAAGACATTACTATACACACACATGGAAATATCACAAGGGCAGGTGGATATATGAATCTGGAGTTCAGGAAAGAGGCCAGCACTGGATTTAGGAGCAGTTAGCATGTAAACACTATTTAAAACACACTTTCAATGAGTGTAGACAGAGAACAGATGAGATGCAAGGACATAACCAAAGAGCGCCAGTTCTACAGTTGAGCTTTATAAAACTCTAGTGAGTATTTTGAGGGTTTCATGTGTTTTTAATTCTAAATGTCATTTCTTCTAGATTGAATGTGAAAGCTTTCATTAGCAATGTGAAGACAGCTCTTGCTGCGACAAACCCAGTGAGTACATAACAGTAAATGTAGGAACAGTACAGCCTTCTTTGTGCTTCTCTTCTGATTTGGAAAGTTCTTTTTGTTCTGTCTGCCAGGCTGTGAGGACTTCTGCCATCACCCTGTTTGGTGTGATGTATCTGTATGTTGGTCCCTCTCTGCGAACATTCTTTGAGAATGAGAAGCCTGCCCTCCTATCCCAGATAGATGCAGAATTTGAGAAGGTAAAAAGATTCCATAGATGATATAATCCATTGGTGGACTTGAGAATATTAGTTAAGTTTAAACTTTTAAGTCTTTGGAATGAAGAATATGTATGTATTTGCTTTTTTTTTTTTCCATCTCTTTTTTTGGTATTATTAATATACACTTACATAAGCAACATTGTGGTTACTAGATTCTGTATTTGCTTTTATATTCAATATAAAATATCCCCGGGAAGAGTTCATAAGAAATTGATGACTTCAGCTGTCTATGAAGAAGAGAACCAGATGGCTATGGTATAGCATGGAAGATTTTCCTTTTTATATCATTTGTACCTTTGGAATATCACACATTTTGAATGTATTACCAGTTCAAAAAGTACATTAAATACTTAAGCATTTTCACATTAAAAATTTTCTTAATTAAAAAAAGAAAAGAAACTTAACTCTTCTTGAATAAGCTTTCTAATCAAAATTGCTAAAGTTTGGCAGACTTGCTCTGTATTGTCTTGGGTATGCAAGTCAAAGACAAGCTTCACATTGAGAAGTCAGCTTCTAATAGGTTTATATAAAAATACCTTTTGCCATGTAGTCTCCAAATTAGAATCTAAGTAGGAATTAAAATACATACTTTGTAAATATTGTTATGAAGGAATATGAAGGTTTGACCCAGGCACCATTCTCTAACTTGTTTACTCTCACATCCTTCATCAAGTTCATTAACCTCACTGATTTATGTGTTTGTGTGTAGATGCAGGGCCAGAGCCCACCTGCTCCAAGCAGGGGAATCTCCAAGCACAGCACAAGTGGTACAGATGAAGGAGAAGATGGAGATGAACCAGATGATGGGGGCAATGATGTTGTGGATCTTTTGCCAAGGACAGAAATCAAGTAAGTTTGTTGCAAATGGTTTATTTGATTTATTATACTGAGTTTTTTTTCTGTTGGAATATAGTTGATGTACAGTATTATACTGGTTTCAGATGTACAACATAGTGATTCAATAATTATAGACATTATTAAAAGCTCACTATGATTATTATACTGAATTCTTAATGGTGCCGCCTTCTTCTTAGTCAAGGATATTTCTGTGACATCATTATTCTTTTAGAAGTCTGGAAATTAGGTTCTCTCATTTTTGTTTGTTTTTTTTTTCAGTGATAAAATCACTTCAGAGTTGGTGTCTAAGATTGGTGACAAGAATTGGAAAATTAGGAAAGAAGGCCTAGATGAAGTGGCAGGTATTATCAATGAAGCAACATTTATCCACCCAAATATAGGTGAACTTCCAGCTGCCCTGAAGGGTCGACTCAATGATTCAAATAAAATCTTGGTACGTAGAACATATGCCTATTCTTTTCTTCTCCCGCCTCTCCCCTGCAAGAGGCTCCTTTTCAGTAACTTTCACTAGCAAAAAAACGAGTGGTCTTTTTCTTTGTTTTGAGCAAAAAGTACCTTCCTTTAATTTCCTAAGTATGCCTCAAGATAATTTGGGTAGATAGTAGGTTCTTTAATCAAATTTTTATGAATCTCAGACTTGCTTTTTATAGGACTTTAATATTAAATATTTTTATATAAAACTATAAGACACATAAACATGCTTAATTTCTAATTTTTACCTGTGGATTTTTATGTCAGGATTTCCTCAAACTAGGCTTTACCTTACTTTAAAATTATAAAGTATAATCCTGGGCTAATTAAAACTCTAACACTCTAATTTTTGCCTCAAAATTATCATAAGTTAATTAGAATAACATCATAATAAGCTGTTTTCCCTGTCTCTTAACTAGGCCAGAAACTTCCTACTGCATTATTTATACAGCAGCAAACAGCTTGCTCATTGTTTGAACATAAAGTTGTTGCCTCTTTCCATGCAGGTGCAGCAGACTCTGAATATCCTCCAGCAATTGGCTGTAGCGATGGGCCCAAACATCAAGCAACATGTGAAAACCTTAGGCATCCCTGTCATCACAGTCCTGGGAGACAGCAAGGTAAACCTGACTCTTTTCACTGCAGCTCCATTCTGGAGTAGGCCAGCCACAATCTTGGGCCAAGAATAAATCTCTTTTCTTACATGTAAACAGTTCATAAGCTTTATACAGAAGAGAGTATTAGAAGGAAAATAGTAAACATTTTTACCTCCCAGGTAGTATTAAACTGACCAGCTATATTACCTACCAGCTTTGTGACCCTTAGATAAGTTATTTATCTTCTCTGAGGTTCAGCTTACCTGTGAAAATTCATTCTTACAGAATTAAGAATCTATATTTAAGGTTCCTTTGCCGGTCTTACATAGTTGCACTCAAAAAATGGTTGCTATTATGATTATGACATCATTCTTGAAAGCATTAGTATAAAGAGGAAGTAAATATGAATTTTGGGATCGTGTATTTATTTTCTACCTTTTCCCCCAAACTACTAGAGCAAAATATTCTAGTTTTCAGTAAGATACTTGTACTTTCATAGTCCTAAAATTAGTCTCATCGAAAGTTGCAAACCTTTCATATTTAGCCCTAGATTGAACACTTGAATATCTATCCCCTTTTTTTAGTTAAAGTATCATTGACATACAATCTTATGAAGGTTTCATATGAAAAACATTGTGGTTCAACATTCACCCATATTATCAAGTCCTCACCCCCTCCCTCCATTACAGTCACTGTATATCAGCATAGTAAGATGCTATAGAGTCATTACTTTTCTTCTCTGTGCTGTACTGCCTTCCCCATGACCTACCTATATTGTGATTACTAATTATATTGCACCTTAATCCCCTTCTCCCTCCCCACCAACTCTTCCCAACCCTCCCCATTGGTAACCACCAGTCCCTTCTCAGATGAGTCTGCTGTTTTGCTCCTTCAATTGTGCTTTGTTTTTATACTCCACAAGTGAGCAAAATCATTTAGTACTTTTCTTTCTCTATGTGGCTCATTTCACTGAGCATAGTACCCTCTAGCTCCATCCATATTGCTACAAAAGGATTTTTTGTTTTTTATGGCTGAATAATTCATTGTGTATATATACCACTTCTTTATCCATTCATCTACTGATGGACACTTAGGTTGCTTCCATATCTTGGCTATTGTAAATAGGGCTGTGATAACCATACGGGCGCATATCTCTTCTTCAATCAAGGATCTTACTTCTTCGGGTAAATTCCTAGGAGTAGAATTCCTGGGTCAAATGGTATTTCTATTTGGAGTTTTTTGAGGAACCTTCATCTTGCTTTCCGTAACACTTGAGCTAATTTACATTCCCACCAACAGTGTAGGAGGGTTCCCCTTTCTCCACATCCTCGCCAGAATTTGTTGTTTATACACATTTAGATATTGGGCATCCTAACTGGTGTGAGGTGATACCTCATTGTGGTTTTAATTCGCATTTCACTGATGATTAGCGATGTGGAGCATCTTTTCATATGCCTGTTGACCATCTGTATTTCTTCTATGGAGAAGTGTCTTTTCAGGTCCTCTGCATATTTTCTAATCAGCTTATTTGTTTTTTGGATGTTGAGCCATCTGAGTTCTTTATACATTTTGGACGTTAACCGTTATCGGTTAAATCTTTTACAAATATATTCTCCCATACTGTACGATGCCGTTTTCTTTTTTGCTATCATTAATGTACAATTAAATGAACAACATTGTGGTTACTAGACTCCCCATTATCAAGTCCCCACCACATACCCCATTACAATCACTGTCCATCAGTGTAGTAAAATGCTATAGCGTCACTACTTCTCTTCTCTTTGTTATACTGCCTTCCCCGTGTCGCCCTCCCTACATTATATGTGCTAATTATAATGACCGTTTTTCCCCCTTATGCCTCCCTTCCCACCCATCCTCCCCAGTCCCTTTCCCTTTGTTAACTATTAGTCCATTCTTGGGTTCTGTGAGTCTGCTGCTGTTTTGTTCCTTCAATTTTTTCTTTGTTTTTATACTCCACAGATGAGTGAAATCATTTGATACTTGTCTTTCTCCACCTGGCTTATTTCACTGTGCATAATACCCTCTAGCTCCATCCATGTAGTTGCAAATGGTAGGATTTGTTTTCTTCTTATGGCTGAATAATATTCCATTGTGTATATGTACCACATCTTCTTTATCCATTCATCTACTGATGGACACTTAGGTTGCTTCCATTTCTTGGCTATTGTAAATAGTGCTACGATAAACAAAGGGGTGCATATGTCTTTTTCAAACTGGGCTCCTGCATTCTTAGGGTAAATTCCTAGGAGTGGGATTCCTGGGTCAAATGGTATTTATATTTTGAGTTTTTTGAGGAACCTCCATACTTTTTCCACAATGGTTGAACTAATTTGCATTCCCACCACCAGTGTAGGAGGGTTCCCTTTTCTCCACATCCTCGCCAACATTTGTTGTTTATGTTTTGGATGGTAGCCAGCCTTACTGGTGTGAGGTGATACCTCATTGTGATTTTAATTTGCATTTCTCTGATGATTAACTATGTGGAGCATCTTTTCATGTGCGTGTTGGCCATCTGAATTTCTTCTTTGGAGAAGTATCTGTTCAGATCCTCTGCCCATTTGTTAATTGGATTATTTGCTTTTTGTTTGTTGAGGTGCATGAGCTCGTTATACGTTTTCGATGTCAACCCCTTATTGGATATGCCATTTATTAATATATTCTCCCATACTGTAGAATCGCTTTTTGTTCTACTGATGGTGTCCTTTGCTGTACAGAACCTTTTCACCTTGATATAGTCCCACTTGTTCATTTTTGCTTTTGTTTCCCTTGCCCGGGGAGATATGTTCATGAAGAAGTCGCTCATGTTTATGTCCAGGAGATTTTTGCCTATGTTTATTTCTAAGAGTTTATGGTTTCATGACTTACATTCAGGTCTTTGATCCATTTTGAATTTACTTTGGTGTATGGGGTTAGACAGTGATCCAGTTTCATTCTCTTACATGTAGCTGTCCAGTTTTGCCAACACCAGCTGTTGAAGAGGCTGTCATTTCCCCACTGGGTATATCCATGGCTCCTTTATCGTATATTATTGACCGTATATGTTTGGGTTAGTGTTTGGATTTTCTATTCTGTTCCACTGATCTGTGGGTCTGTTCTTGTGCCAATACCGAATTGTCTTGATTACTGAAGCTTTGTACTAGAGCTTGAAGTCTGGGAGCGTAATTCCCCCTGTTTTATTCTTCCTTCTCAAGATTGCTTTGGCTATTCGGGGTCTTTTCTGGTTCCATATGAATTTTAGAACTATTTGTCCCGGTTCATTGAAGAATGCTGTTGGAATTTTGATACGGACTGTGTTGAATCTGTAGATTGCTTTAGGTAGTATAGCCATTTTGACAATATTTATTCTTCCTAGCCAAGAGCATGGGATGCATATCCATTTGTTAGTGTCCTCTTTAATTTCTCCTAGGAGTGTCTTGTAGTTTTCAGGGTATAGGTCTTTCACTTCCTTGGTTAGGTTTATTCCTAGGTATTTTATTCTTTTTGATGCAATTGTGAATGGTATTTTCCTGATTTCTTTCTGTTAGTTCATCATTAGTGTATAGGAAACCAACAGATTTCTGTGTGTTAATTTTGTATCCTGCAACTTTGCTGATTCAGATATTAGTTCTAGTAGTTTTGGAGTGGAGTCTTTAGGGTTTTTTATGTACAATATCATGTCATCTGCAAATAGTGACAATTTGACTTCTTCTTTACCAATCTGTATGCCTTGTATGTCGTTGTTTTGTCTGATTGCTGTGGCTAGGACCTCCAGTACTATGTTGAATACCAGTGGAGAGAGTGGGCATCCCTGTCTTGTTCCCGATCTTAGATGAAAAGCTTTCAGCTTCCCGCTGTTAAGTATGTTAGCTGTGGGTTTGTCATATATGGCCTTTATGATGTTGAGGTACTTGCCCTCTGTACCCATTTTGTTGAGAGTTTTTATCATGAATGGATGTTGAATTTTGTCAAATGCTTTTTCAGCATCTATGGAGATGATCATGTGGTTTTTGTTCTTCTTTTTGTTGATGTGGTGGAGGATGTTGATGGATTTTCGAATGTTGTACCATCCTTGCATCCCTGGGATGAATCCCACTTGATCATGGTGTATGATCCTCTTGATGTATTTTTGAATTCGGTTTGCTAATATTTTGTTGAGTATTTTTGCATCTATGTTCATCAGGGATATTGGTCTGTAATTTCCTTTTTTGGTGAGGTCTTTGCCCGGTTTTGGTATTAGAGTGATGCTGGCTTCATAGAATGAGTTTGGAAGTATTCCCTCCTCTTCTATTTTTTGGAAAACTTTAAGGAGAATCGGTGTTATTTTCTCTATATGTCTGATAGAACTCAGAGGTGAATCC
>JAVSCE010003741.1:0-13383 GCA_032199065.1 Smutsia gigantea
AGGCATCCAGATTGGTAAAGAAGAAGTCAAATTGTCACTATTTGCAGATGACAGGATACTGTACATAAAAAACCCTAAAGATACCATTCCAAAACTACTAGAACTAATATCTGAATTCAGCAAAGTTGCAGGATCCAAAATTAACACACAGAAATCTGTTGCTTTCCTATACACTAATGATGAACTAACAGAAAGAGAAATCAGAAAAACAATTCCATTCACAATTGCATCAAAAAGAATAAAATACCTAGGAATAAACCTAACGAAGGAAGTGAAAGACCTGTACTCTGAAAACTACAAGACACTCCTAAGAGAAATTAAAGAGGACACTAACAATGGAAATGCATCCCATGCTCTTGGCTAGGAAGAATAAATATTGTCAAAATGGCTATACTACCTAAAGCAATCTACAGATTCAATGCAATCCCTATCAAACTACCAACAGCTTTCTTCAATGAACTGGAAAAATAATTCTAAAATTCATATGGAACCACAAAAGACCCCGAATAGCCAAAGCAATCCTGAGAAGGAGGAATAAAACGGGGGGAATTACACTCCCTGACTTCAAGCTCTACTACAAAGCCACAGTAATCAAGACAATTTGGTATTGGCACAAAACAGACCCACAGACCAGTGGAACAGAATAGAAAATCCAAACATTAACCCAAACATATACAGTCAATTAATATTTGATAAAAGTACCTTGGATATACAATGGGGAGATGACAGCCTCTTCAGCAGCTGATGTTGGAAAAACTGGACAGCTACATGTAAGAGAATGAAACTGGACTACTGTCTAGCCCCATACACAAAGGTAAACTCAAGGTGGATCAAAGACTTGAATATAAGTCATGAAACCATAAAACTCTTAGAAAAAAACATAGGCAAAAATCTCATGGACATAAACATGAGCAACTTTTCATGAACATATCTCCCTCGGGCAAGGGAAACAAAAGCAAAAAATGAACAAGTGGGACTATATCAAGCTGAAAAGCTTCTGTACAGCAAAGGACACCATCAGTAGAACAAAAAGACATCCTACAGTATGGGAGAATATATTCATAAACGTATCTGACAAAGGGTTGACATCCAAAATATATAAAGAACTCATGCACCTTAACAAACAGAAAGCAAATAATCCAATTAAGAATGGGCAGAGGACATGAATAGACACTTCTCCAAAGAAGAAATTCAGATGGCCAACAGGCACATGAAAAGTGCTCCACATCGCTAATCATCAGAGAAATGCAGATTAAAACCACAATGAGATATCACCTCACACCAGTGAGGATGGCCAACATCCAAAACACAAACAACAACAAATGTTGGCGAGGATGTGGAGAAAAGGGAACCCTCCTACACTGCTGGTGGGAATGCAAATTAGTTCAACCATTGTGGAAAGCAGTATGGAGGTTCCTCAAAAAACTCAAAATAGAAATACCATTTGACCCAGGAATTCCACTCCTAGGAATTTACCCTAAGAATGCAGCAGCCCAGTTTGAAAAAGACAGATGCACCCCTATGTTTATTGCAGCACTATTTACAATAGCCAAGAAATGGAAGCAACCTAAGTGTCCATCAGTAGATGAATGGATAAAGAAGATGTGGTACATATACACAATGGAATATTATTCAGCCATAAGAAGAAAACAAATCCTACCATTTGCAACAACATGGATGGAGCTAGAGGGTATTATGCTCAGTGAAATAAGCCAAGCCGAAAAAGACAAGTATCAAATGATTTCACTCATATGTGGAGTATAATAACAAAGAAAAAAACTGAAGGAACAAAACAGCAGCAGACTCACAGAACCCAAGAACGGACTAATAGTTACCAAAGGGAAAGGGACTGGGGAAAATGGGCGGAAGGGAGGGATAAGAGGGAAAAAGGGGCATTACGATTAGCAGATGTAATGTTGGGGGGGCACGGGGAGGGCAGTACAACTCAGAGAAGACAAGTAGTGATTCTATAGCATCTCACTACGCTGATGGACAGTGACTGTAATGGGGTTGGTGGGGGGGACCTTATGAAGGGGTAGTTTAATAATCGTAATATTGCACATGTAATTGTAAATTAATGATAATAAAATAAATTATATTAAAAAAAAAAACAATTCCTTTTTTGCATGTGGATGTCCATAGGTTCTAAAGAAAATTTTCAGAAGACTAACCCGTGTCCATTAAATTGACTTATATATATGTTTTTCAAAAAACAAATGGCCACACATGCATGAGTCCATTTCTGGACTCTACATTTGCCCATTGACTAATTTGGCTATACCTCCCTGAACACCAGAGAGTCTTAATTACTTTACTTTCAGAGGAAGTCTTGAAAATGGACAGACTGATGCAACCAAATACATTATTTTTCAAAGTTGCTTTGTCTATTATATTTTCAGTTGCCTAGCTCATATAAGATTTACATTGTTTGTCAAGATGTACATAGGTCAACAGGGATTTGACTGGAATTTTAATAAAAGCACGGAATAATAGGGTAAGAAATCATATCTTTATTGTTTTTTGTAGTCCAGGAATATGGCATGCCTTTCCATTAAATAAGTTTTATGATATCTTCCAACAACATTTTGTATGTGGAAACAACTTATATTATGATTGAGGTTTTGTGTCCCTTTATCCCCTATTACCCCACCCAACCACTCCAACCCACCACCCATTGTAATCAGTTGTCACTTCTCTGAGTCTACTGCCGTTTTGTTCATTTTGGTTTTTTTTTTTTTGATTCCAGAAACAACTGTAATCATGTGGTATTTGTCTTTTTCTGCCTGACTTATTTCACTTGCCATAATACCCTCTAGGTCCATCCATGTTGTTGCAAATGGCAGAGGACCTAAACAGAAATATTTCAAAGAATAAATACAGATGGCCATGAGGCACATGAAAAGATTCTCTATGTAGCTAATCATTAGAGATGATCAAAAGTACAATGAGGTAACACCTCACAGCAGTTGGAAAGGCCACTAATGAAACAACAAGAAATAATGTGTTGTTAAGGATGTGGAGAAGAGGTAAGCCTCCTACACCGCTGGAAGGAATGTAAATTGGTGTAACTGCTGTGGAACACAGAATGGAGTTTCCTTAAAAAAGCTTAAAATATAAATACCATACAACCCAGCAACTGCTCTTTTAGGAATATAACCAAAAAAAAACCCTGATTCAAAAATATATATGAAATCCTGTATTTATTTTAGCATTATTATAATAGCCTAAGTTTCTATCTATAAATGAATGGATAAAAAAATATGAACTCTTGTCAATGTAACACTATGAATACATCTAGTGGACATTACACTAAGTGAAAGAAGTCAAATGGAGACTACTGATGTGACTATTTTTAGTGACATTCTACATTAACTTTTTTAATGCTTCTTCCTCCACACTTTATTTATAAGATGATGTAATCTACACCTCTGGTGTATCCCTTAACTAATTTTGTGTACAGTTTACTTTACTACTGTTTGCTTAACTTCAAACTTGCTTTGGAAACAATTGGTCTACTATCTTTACTGTAAGTTTCAGTTCCCTGATGAAAAATATTTGGACTTAAAAACATTTCCATCTAAAGGAGTCCCTTTATCATATCTTGTAAATCAGGTTTAGTGGTGTTGAATTTTTTCAATCTTCCTTTATCTGGGAAACTTATAATCCAACCTTCAGTTTTGAATGATAACCTTGCTGGGTAGAGAATTACTGGTTGTAGTTTCTTTTCCATTCAATACCTCCAATATTTCATGCCACTCCTTTCTAGCCTATAAAGTTTCTGCTGAAAACTCAGCTGATACATTTAGGGAGTTTCCATATAGGTAACTGTGTGCCTCTTTCTTGTTGCTTTTAAGATTCTCTCTTTATCTTTAATCTTTGCCATCTTAATTATTATATGTCTTGGTGGTGTCTTCCTGTGGTTCATTTTCTTAGGAGTTCTCTGTACATCAGGAACCTAGATGTCTATTTCTTTCCATAGACTGTGAAATTTTTCAGCTGTTATTTCTCCCAAGAGACTTTCTAAATTTTTGTCTCTCTCTTCTTCTGGAATCCCTATTATGCAAATATTGCTGTGTTTTCAGTTGTCACACACCTCTCTTGGCATCTTCTGGCTTTAAGAAAGTCCTTTTCCCAACACAAAGTGGACTCATATTCATGAAGCAGATATCCAAGGCCAGGTTTGCTGGATTCCTACATGTTCATCTACTTCCCACTCCATTCCTCTCCCTCCTGCTTGTGGGCAGTAAGGGGCACAGGGCGAGGGTCTCAATCAATAGCTTTTTTTCTAACTTTGAATATGCTTTATTATGCCACAAATTCCCAGGAAACATAAGAAATATTATCTCTAAATGGGACCAAAAATTTCACAAATACTAGCACTTTACTGACAACACCCATGTTTTCTAAGGTAGTGTACATATTAAAGTTATCTTTTTAAAAAATCTCAATGCTTCTGATAAATATTAAAGGGAACTTGTAGCAGATCCTACTTTCCTTTTCAATGTTCAGTGTAAAACCCTATATGTAATATGAAAATATGTTTTAAGGACGGAAGGATTGCTTGTGAATCTCTGCCTAAGTTGTCAGGCTCTTGTATTTGACTAGGTACCATTATGTAAAAGATCACTGTTGGAAATTTTCCCAATAAACTGAACAAAAGGAATTTTTTTAACAAATCAGTCTTTAAAAGCATTAATAACTGGTTTAATTTTAAAGGGAAAATGAAATAGTCTTTACTTATATTTGCATTAAATAGAAATTTCAAATCTTTTACTGAAAAATTAATACATTAATATATTTTAAGGCTGAATACTAACAGCATTTTTGCAACATCCAAATTGTGATGGGCAACTGGGCAATACTAGCATTTCCTAGATAATGGCAGCTAAAGGGAGATGAGTATCTTGCAAGTAAAGCTGGTGACTGAACCTGGCGTACCACTGTGGCATGTGGGCAGCAGATCACCATGTTGCCATGCCAGGAAATATTGTCCAAAAAGGATGCTTGAAGACAGTAATTCTACAGCTCTCTAATTTGGTAATCTAATAGTGAACTTTTTGATACATATACATGAACATATGAAAATTCCTCCAGAGACCAGGTTGATTATTAAATAAACTAAGAAGGGGAAAAATACCAGTTGCTAAAATTATGTTAATTCCAGAGTCTCCAATGGAAGCCACAGGAGGAAAGAGGTAAGGGCAGCTGTTTCCAAACCCCCATTATGGTCAGAGTCACCAGGTGGCAGTCTTTAAGAATTCTGTCCAGGGTCTCAGCCTAAACCTACCTATAAACTACAGCCAGGAAATCCTTCTCAAGAAACACAAGTGATTCTGATGATCAGCCAGAGTTGAAACTTTGAAGTGGGAAGGTGGGGGAGCCAAACTAGGTCACTACAGAGATTTAGAATCCAACATCTAATATTTTTCAATTATTCCACATTTTTTCCAATTGTCTCACCTTCCCTATTTTTCTAATAGTGAATAATGAAGGGGCTTGCCAAGTGAAGAAAAGAGTCAATAGGGTATCCAAAATGGATTTTACTATGTTAAGACCACTTACGTACATTAATTAAACAAAACTATTGGATACTATTTGAGATTCAATCGCAAGGCAGACATTTCTTACTGTTAATGTATTTTAAAGACAGGTTCTCCTTACTCAACATGATGATGTCATCAAGACAACTCTAAACACTAATGATATTTAATAGAAAAGAAAATCGGTGTAATTCTTCAAAATTAATGTTTTTAAATATCCAATGTTAAGAAAGCAATGCCTTAAATGTGAGGCAGGGGAATAATTGTCTCATATGACAACAACAGCGGCACAGTGTGATTCTCCAAGGTAGAAATTAAGCAAAGTACTTCAGTTCTATTTCTGTTTATGTACTGTTTTCTTAATATAAGTATAAATGTTTTAAGTGTGGATAAATATTTTGGTTTTTATTTTAATGCATATGATAATTAAAAGTATGGGTTTTTTTCTTGTACCTTGAAATTGTACAAATTCTCTAGCTTGTGAATAAAGAACTTTTTAAATATCCCATGCTCACTTATAAACCTTGGAATAATAAGTACCTATATAAGAAATTTTATATAAAAATTATAACTGTATGTTTTTCAGAAGTTATGGTGATTTAAATGTTTTTCAATATTCAAATACAAAATAGCACATTTTAATTTACTATAGCATAATTCAAGTATTCTCCTAAATTTTATATTCAGCCAACTAGTACATGATATTAAGTAACGTTTTGTAATAGCTTTCTTTTTTAAAGATCACTGTTTCACAAAATAATGTGATTCTCTATTACTCTAAATTGCTTAGAATAATTTGAAAGAACAAATGACAGTAGACAGAGACCGTTATGATTAAATCATCAACACATAAAGGTTGCTCACATCAGCAATAAGGCATTTGCAGATAACTCCCCACAAGTATTTGAATTCATGTAAACAAAGACTATGTATATTCCTTAAAGGAGAAAATACATTACCATAGGTAAAATATATTCATGTGGTTGTGACTCTAAACCATATATTATCTGACTACCACACAAAACCAGAAGAGGCATAATCTATTATTTTAATAACTGAAAGATGTTACTTATTTGTGAAATACAAGTTTGGTAACTTTTCTCAATAATGAAACAGAAATATTTTGAAAATAAACATCCACTATTTTCTAGAAATAAATATACTTACTTAATGTATTGCAGCATAGGAATTTTGTCCTAGCACTAACTATAACATTCAATCAATAGTTTCAAACTATTTTTTCCACATTGAGCCTTGAGTCTTCTACCTTGTTAGCTGCTAACAAGTTTCCAAAGAGTTTTATTCTCCTGCTTCAGTTGTTCGTTTTCATCTTCGATGGCATCTAGGTCTCTATTTAACAAATCAATGTTTTCTTTGAGTTTTCCCATCATTTATTTCCTCTTCATCTTGCATTAGCCTCACAAGTCTTAAATTTTCTTGCCTTTCTCTTACTACTTCCTTTTCAAGATCTTCAATTTCCATTCCCAATGTGCTACCTGAGACCAAACTACCTGAAGCGCTTGCACCCCTGTTGTATCTGCCGAACCCACCTCTCTCTGTTCGGGGACACCTACTGAGATGCCGTCCTAAGAGGCAGTGGCTGCGATTTCGTACCAGCCTGAAACTGCCCCAGAGGGCGCTGGGAACAGACAGGAGCTGCCCGGAACCCATAAGCTCATGGCGTCATTCCGCGTCGCGCTCTGCTGTGCGGTCCCTTCTCCTCGGCTCCGTTCTTCCCGCCCTGCTTCGTCACCTCCGTTCTCCTCCGGAGAGCCCCGCCCCTGGCCTCGCCGGCACCGCCGCTCCCGCCGCTCCGGCCCCGCCCCTGGCCTCTCTCGGCACCGCCCCTCCCGCAGCTCCCGCCCCCACCCCGCCCCTGGCAGCTCCTGCCTCCTGCCCCGCCCCTGGCCTCTCCCGGCACCGCCCCCCCACCTCTCACCCTGCCACGCCCCTGGCCTCCCGGCACCGCCTCTCCGGCAGCTCCCGCCCCCGCCCCGCCCCTTGCCTCCCCCGGAGCCGGGCCCCGCCCCCCACCCCTTCCGCCGCGCCGGCCCTTCTCCCTCGGCGCCAGCGGCAGGGGTGGCGCCGCCAGGGACGTCCTCGCTGATCTCGCCGGCCGCTGCGGCGGCGGGGCCCACGGTCTCCGCGGGGGCTTCCCGCCGCGTCGCTCTCCGTCAATCACTTCTTGGCCTCTTCACCCTTTACAGTATGGTCCTCCCTTCTTCACTGGACATAGATGATGTCTTCCGCAGTCTTCAGGTCATTTTTCAGTTTGTATTTTCTGTAGTTGCTTCCTTGGAATGTGCATGGAGAAATATTTTTGCCTTACTTTCCAACACCACCATCATTCCTCACCCCCTCTACAGCCATAAGTTTTAGCTCCGTAAGTCCCAGGATGCCCACAAGATTTATGAATAAATCCCCATGGGAGAGTCTCACCTGAATTTAAAGCTACCAAGATAATTCATGCTGAAAAATAACAGACATCTATCATATGCAGTTTTATAGGAAAATTGGTGAAACTACCAACAGGTTCATTGGTTTGTTGTTAAAAAATTTATTATAGACCTTTTTCCTAAATTACCATTTTTTAACTCTAGTTACATATTTTCCCTCCACCTTTCTTTTCTTTGATTTTGCTTCTTCTTCTCCTGTCTTTATCTCCATTTCTCCATCATCTTTCCTTTCTATTCCTTAATACCTCACCTGTTATTTTTTTCATAAAAAGTAAAGTTTAAAAGATAAAATACTTTCAACAGAAGAAAACTATAGATGGTTTTGGGTAGTTTGGGCATTCTAGCAATATGAATTCTTCCAGTATATGAACATTGGATATTTTTACATTTATTGGTGTCTTTTTGCATGTCATTCATTGAAATCTTATAATTTTCAGTGTACTGATCTTACACCTCCTGGTTAAATGTATTCTAAATATATTCTTGAGGCTACTGTAAATGGAACCATTTCTCTTATACATAGTTTATTATTAGTGTATAAAATGCAATTAATTTTTGTATGAAGGCTTATTTAATTTGAGTTTACTTATTTCATTTACTGACAATAAAAATTCTGTCAAAAAAGGATTTTCTGGTTTATGTCATTTTTGTTTCTGTGGTAAATTTTAAAAATGCACAAATCTTAGTGCATTGTTCAATGAATTTTGCTATGTGAGTACATTCATGTGACCATCACCAAGATCAATATATGACATAATCTCACTAAATTTTTTCCTCCTTCACCTTTAACACCCATTTCCTCACCCAACTACCCAATGGCAAACACCTATCTGTTCTCTATGTCTCTGAGTCTCTTTCTGTTGTGTTTGTTCATTTCTTTCTTTTTGAGATTCCACATATAGGTGAAATCCTGTGGTGTTTGTCTTTCTCTGTGTGACTTACTTCACTTAGCATAATATAATCTGGGTCCATCCATGTGGTCACAAAAGGTCAACTGCACAGTGAGATACAACCTCACCCAGTCAGAGTGGCTAACATCAACAACACAAAAAATAACATGCTGGAGATGATGTTGAAGGAAATGGAATCCTTGTACCCTGCAGGTGAGAATGTACATGGGTGCAGCCACTATGAAAAGCAGTATGAAAGTTTCTCCAAAAACTAAAACTATAAATATGATATGACCCAGCCATTCCACTTCTGAGACTTGACCTGATGAGGTAATCACTAATTTGAAAAGTGATATGCACTCCTATGTTCATTGCAGTGTTATTTACAATAGCAAAAATACAAAAACAACCTAAACCTAAATGTCCATCAATAGATCAATGGAGAAAGAAGATATGGAACATATATATACAATACAAATTACTCAGCCATAAAAAGAATGAAATCTTGCCATTTGCAACAACATGACGGACCTAGAAGGTATTAATCTAACTTTAAAAAGATGGAAACATAAATTATATGATTTCACTTATATGTGGACTGTTAAATAAATAAAAACGAATAAAGGACAATGTGGTTGCCGGGGGGGGTGGGGGAGAGGGAAGAATCAGGAGGGACTGCTAATAGGCTGTTTATAGGGTGATGAAAATATTCTGGAATTAGTGGAGGGCGAGGCTTGGGCCGCACCTGGAAGAAGGGGAAAGGAGGTCACGTGGAGACTCTGAACCTGCCCTGGAGCACAGGTGCAGTGACCAGAGACCTCACCTGGGGGTCAGAAGCCCTGGAGGCTGGCCTAGAGTTGCAGGGGAGAGATCAGGAGCCCCGCAGGGCCAGCCCCTCAGCTGTCGTTCATTTCCATCTGCCAAGCTGGATGGCGGGGCCTTGGCAGTGGGCAGACCTGACCCAATACCCTCAAAGGAGGAGAGCAGTGGGACTCCTGCCCTGGAGGGCTCTTCCTAAGGCCTTCTTACTCGGAGGCGGGCAGGTTGGGTGGCTCATCTGCAGACATGGTGCTCCCGCTTGTGGTGACTGAGAGTGGTCATGAGCTGCCCTTGTGAGCTGGTGAGTAGCAGGAAAGAAGGTCTGGCCTCCCAGAGGCTGTGCCCCAGGGTGGAGCTCAGGGAATAAGGGAGCATGGTGCTGGGCTGGGCTTTCCACCCTTGCCAGGCTATGCAGGTTTCCCTGAGTATCTGGGGCCCCATGCGACTCCCTCCCCCAGATACCACCTTCTCATCAGCCACCTCCCAGAGAACCCAATGGAGCAAAGAACAAAGAACATGTAGGAAGGGAGAGACAGAGTGGATCTGCAGGAAGACAAACTCCATGTGGTTGAACCCCATGGATCACTTTGCACCTGCCACTGAGCTCCTGGACCTTCAGTGCAACCCCTCCACAGGGGGACCCATAACTTCCATCCCTTTGGGTCATCGTGGGGCCTGTGGAAGGCCATGCAAAGACCGCCACCCCATGCCAATCCCCTCCTCGACAACTGCCAGGCTGTGAACATAGACTCCTCCCTCCTTCTCCTGGAGTGGGACCCTGTGCCAGGTTCCATCCGAAACTGTTGAGACCCACACAACAGCTACCTAAACTTTCCTTCTTCAAGAACCCCAAAATGCCTCCACCCCTCTCATCAGCTCTGAACCCTACGTCCCCTAAGACAGGCCTCATATCTTATTCCCTTTGGATGAATGGTCAAGTCATGAGGAACAACGCAGCCATGAGCTCATGGCTGAGCTCCTTGGCACCCACTCTGCCGACCTCAGCCCTGGCTGCCTCCTGAGCAAAAACATGGCCTTCTGCCTCCCTGACCTCTAGGTCCTGGGCCTGAATCATTGTCCCTGAGACCCATGGCTGACTCTGACCCCATGGGCAGCTAAAAGACACAAAGGGCTTGGCACCTCCGCTTCCATACTGCGTATCTCCTGTGCTGCCTGAACCTTTGGGACAAAAGGAGAAAAAGGGAAGGGCTTCTGCTATGCCAGCAGCCCTGCCCATAGGCTTGTGCATCATCAGGTAGAATTTCCCCAGTCAGATTGCTGCTCATGGCCCCCGACCTGAAGCTTGCCTCCTTCCAGATAAAAGAAGTATTGTGAAAGTAATGCTCCCTGTCAGAGTTTTAGGAGCATTGTGACCAAACCCTAGGTTGGTGAGTCAATTACTCCCGGAAACAAGAGTTCCTCAGCTCTCCTGGGACCCTTGCTGGGTCCCCCTTTCCCAGCATAAAAGAAGCTTTGCAATCAACCCTGGGTTAATTTGGGGCCTCAGGATGTGAGCCCACCACCGTCTCAGTCTGCTGGCTTCCCAAATAAAGTCACTTTCCTTGCCCCAACTCCTCGTCTCTCCACTTACTGGGGTGTTGTGCAGAGAGTGGCAAGCTTGGAGTGGCTGACAGGCAGACGCTGGGGCCACCCAAGGGCACCTTTGTGTCTCTCTGGCCCAGCTGGACCCCACTGTAGATAACACACCCCACATACCCGCTATTCCAGTCATGAGCACTCTGCTAACCCCTAGGGGAAGACCTGACGGTGCTGGTCTGATCCACTGACTAACTCCCAGCTCAGAGGGGTGCTGCTAAGCAGCTAGCCTGCCTCCCAGGGAATGCAGAGGGCAGGGCCAGTGCACTTGAGGACCAGAGATTTCTAAATATGCTGGAGTCTCTTCATCAGTGGGAGAGTTGTTCCTTGTTCTTGTTGACTCTACCCCCAGAGACCTTGAATTTCCCTTACTATGTGGGAGTCACCGATTCAAGCATCTTACAACACTGACAAATTTAATTCAGTCCTTGAATTAAGTGGCGGGCCAACACACGGGGATCACTTGATTGGACAGGGCTGCGCCCAACAGCCCACATTCAGAGAGACTAGAGCTCCCATCACACCCCCCCCCCCATCTTGCCTTGTGCCCAGAAGGCTGAACTCTACAGTTTTCCAACTGTGCCATTTTTGGCTACTGGATGTGTTCAACCTGTAGTAGACACACTGGGACACTGTAGAGCACAAGGGGAGAGCTAACCTGCCTCCAGGTCCGATGGACTGAGGCCTTTCTCTACACGGCTAAGGCCCTCCCCTCAGACCCTCCACACCAGGACACTGCCTGCGCTCCACAGCTCTGCCTCTCGCCACACCTGGTGACATCCATGGCTACCCTTTGTGAATTCAGGGTGGCCACAGCTCCTTAGGGTGGTGCCTCCCAGGGGCCTCAATGAAGCAGACAGTATCTGGGCTTTCAAACATGGCACTTGGGGATAAGAAGGGTTTGACGGCACCATTGAAACACCACCAAGGCCCAAAGGTGTGCTGGCTGGGATGGAGGGGAATGCAGAAGGGCAGGCGAGGAGGCAAGATGAGTATTGACGGAGGCTGTTAAGAACAACTGGACAGAGGGGACTGTAGTTTGGTATAGCCGCCCCATCTGCCCAAGCAGCCAGCCTTGGACACTGGGGGCCCTCTGGGCCCCGGGACCAGCCTCTCCCCAATGCAGGACCAGGGCATCTCTCTAGGCCCCTGCGGCCTCTGCTTACTCACAGTGGCCCCAGGGCTGGTGGTCACCAGACTAGAAAGCCTCGTCTGCTGGGGACCACGGCCATTTCCACAATGTGACATTGGCACGTTCTCATCTCTGCCATACACTCCCAGTGCTCCTTGCCTCTTCTTTGGAATTGCCTGTGTTGCCTTGTCCCTTTTTACATTGGCTTTTGAGAGTCAGTGGACCACTGGGATGTCACACATGTCCCGGGCCTTGGGTTGGGGAATGGCTTTTGCAGTTTGTGATTTGTCTTTCCAGCTTCTACATTTTTCTTGTTTTTGTTTTGCCATGGGAAGGGCCAGAATTTGCCCTTTGGCTTCTAGTTCTAGTGTGACACTTAGATCAGGAGTCTCTACCACCAGATTGGGCAGATATTTACTAGGAGGTCTTTACTTTAGGCCCCTAACCTTTAACTCATCTGGATGTCCTTTTCCAGTAAGAAAAGTGTTACTTCAAAGACAAACAGAAATTAGCCAGACCCTTCATATAGTATGTGGGCAGACCCAAAAGGCACCTGTTGTTCGATTCCATTGATAGGAAGCATCCAGACTAGAGGAAGGAGCAAAGACAGGAAGCAGACTGCAGGTTGCTGGGGGCCGGGGTGGGGATGCTAGGGGGTGAGGCCCTGGGACGGGGTTTGCTTTGGGGAAGGAAGTGCTCTGGCCTGAATGGCGGTACCGGCTGCACACACTGTGACTGTACAGAGTGCCTGTGATGCCTACAGTTTAAAATGGTAAAAAGCGCCACTTTCAAATTAATTTAATTAAAAATTAAAATGAAGCTGTAGAGAACATAAAACACAAAAAGAAAATTGAAACAAAGCCAAACACACACACTCAGGGGAGGGAAAGGAAAGATCTGATAGGGATCAGGTGGACAGAGTGGCTGGGGAGCTGCTGGAGAGAAGAGTT
>JAVSCE010003742.1:0-19795 GCA_032199065.1 Smutsia gigantea
TGGTGATGGTGATGGTGGTGGTGGTGGTACTGGTGGTGAGGGTGGTGGTGGTGGTGGTGGTGGTGGTGGTGGTGGGGATGGTGATGGTGGTGGTGGTGGTGGTGGTGATGGTGGTGATGGTAGTGGTAGTGGTGGTGACGGTGGTGGTGGTGGTGGTGGTGGTGATGGTGATGGTGGTGGTGGTGGTGGTGATGGTATGGTGGTGGTGGTGGTGGTGGTGGTGGTGGGGATGGTGATGGTGGTGGTGGTGGTGTTGGTGGTGGTGGTGATGGTAGTGGTAGTGGTGGTGATGGTGGTGGTGGTGGTGGTGGTGGTGATGGTGATGGTGGTGGTGGTGACGGTGGTGGTGATGGTGGTGGAGGAGGTAATAATGGTGGGGTGGAGGTGATGGAGGAAGCTATCTCATTACAGCATCTAATATTTTAAAAGAAACATCTGTTTTTCTTAAAAATACATATCCATTGTAAAATATAATTCAAACAATACAGAGAAAGTGAAAACCTCCCTTTATTCTTTACTTCAGAGGCTGCTGCTTTGTTAGGGTCCAATCCTGCAGCCTTTCTGTGAATAGAGAGACACAAGGAGGATATAAACTTAAAAAATAGATGTTCTGATAATGTGTGCTGTTCGGTAACCTGTTTCTTTTTTTTCACCTCACAACGTATCTTATACGTTTTCTCCATCAGTGTGGATGAGTTTACATCATTCTTGTTACCAGCTACACAGCATTTCATTGCACAGCTCTGGCAGAGTTCTTTAACAAGCCCCCATGTCCGTCTGAGTTGTTTCTAATTTTTGCTATTCTAAGCAGTGACCCAATGAACATTGTGAACATGGGTGGGTCTTTGACCTTTTGTGCCACCATCTCCATAGGACTGATTGTTAAAACCAGAGCTGCTCGACTGAGGTGTCTACACATTGAGTATTTTGCCTGACTGCCAGCTGGGCCCTGAGAAATTACCCTCCTGAACACAGTAAGTGCAAGTTGCAACCCCCGTCTCAACCTCACCAGCTTTGCTATGTTGTGTGCACTAGCCTTTCAACCACCTTCCGCATTCCCCATGCTACACTCCACCTTTTCTCCTTACAACAGTCAGAGTTGCCTTTTCAAAATATAAATCCAATCATGTCATTATCCTCCAAATCCCCAAAAGAACCCTTTGAGGTCACACCCTTTACACCCTTAAGATAAAGACAGAATCCTTGCCATGCCCTATAAGGCCTCACAGGATCTGGCCCCTGCCCACCTTGCCCACAACTTCTGATGCATGTTCCCCTCCATCACTGCAGCCACACCAGTTCTTTTTGAGTCCCCTGCATTCTCTGTGTTCTTCCCCACCTCAGGGCCTTTCCATGAGCTGTATCCTCTGCCTAGAATGATGCTTTCCAGCCCTCATTCCACTCCTTCACCTATTTGACTCTGGATCACCTTTATTCTCTCAGCCCCAATGGCACTTCCTCAGGGAAGTCCTCCCTGACCCACCCAAGCCTAGGCTCTCAGAGGATGCCACCAGCCCCTTCAGTACACTCCCACTATTGGTGAGGGCACATTTCTCTATGTGATTATCCTCCTTCTTGAAAGCAAAGGCCACTTCTTGTGGCGCCTGCAGGCCCCAGCACAATGTCTGGCTCAGACATTAGTGAATTTTTTTTTTCATAAATTTTTTTGTCCATAAAATCCTGACCCCAATGATGCATTCCTGTTTGGCCCTCCCTTGAGAGTGACCTTGCAGAGCAGGCAGGGCTTGGAGTATTGTAACCATTTTACAGAGGAGGAAACTGAAACTTCAAGAAGCCAACTACTCTGTTTAAGATCACTCAGCAGGTAAGTGGCCAGGGTGGAGAACTCAAACGCAGCTCTCCCGATGACACTTCTCATACCTGAGACTCTCCTGGGTATCTATCCACAGAAAATTGTATCTTTTTTTGCACCTATTGCTACATCTTCCATCTGGACTTTAATGATTCTCAACAATAAGAGGTGGGACAATATCTGAGGTGGAAGGAACTTTGCAGGTGAAAGTCAGGTGCCTTGTTTTACACATGAGAGAACCAGAATACAGACAGTGTCCACAACTTGGTGGCAGTGGCTGCTGGAAACTGTATTCATTCACCTAGTGAACAAACCTGTGCTGGGCACCTGCTGTGTGCCTGTCTCCACTCTTGGTGCTGAGGACCCAGCAGAGAACAAGGAAGACTCAGTCCTTGAGTATAAGGTACTGACATTCTACAGGGGAAAGACAATAAATAAACCTGATAAATTCAGAATTTTATAAAGAAAACATTTTTAAAAAGGAAAAAGGGACAAGGACGCATATCGCCCATAGTGGTCATAGAGGGTGTCTCTGAGGAGATGACATCTGAGCTGAGACATGCATGATGGGAAAGAGGGAGCCATGGGAAGTTCTGGGGGGAGAACATTCCAGGGAGAGGAGACAATGCAGAAGGCACAGATGGCAGGTTCAGGTTCCAGGTGCACAGTGAGCAAGGGTGACAAGTGGGGGCTGATATGGAAGAAGAGGTGAGCATGGATCAGATTAGACAGGATTTGAGATCAAGCTGAGAAAAGTGGCTTTTTTCCCAGTGTGATGCGAAGCCTGTGGGACACTCTGAGCTGGAGAGTCGTACAACCTGACGCACATTCTTAAAATACCATTCTGGCTGCCATGTGCACATGGACTGTGGAAGGACAAGGGTGGGCAGGATGGCAGATTGGAATGGATTGGTGGTGTGAACCAGGCTGGTGGGGTGACAAGAAATGGTCAGACACAGTATATATTTTGAGAGCAGCCCCATAGGAGGTGGTGATGGATAGGAAGTGAGGCATGAGGGAGAGAAGAGGAATACAGGATGACTCCTGGATTTCTGACCCTAGCACCTTTTACTGGGCTGGGAACCTTGGGAGGTAAGCAGGGATCAGAGGGCAGAGGGGTGCTGGTCAGGGTTTGGTTTGGGGACATGTTAAGTTTCAGATGTTAATGAGACATCCACGTGGCCCAATATTGGAGCAGGTGGATATATGAATCCAGCCTGGAGTGGAGGCCTGGGGTCATACACATCTGGGAGTCATGAGTATAGAAATGGGCCCAGAGAGGTCACCTGCTCCCTGACTCCCAGCCCAGAGCTCTGGCCACTGTTTCTCTGCCCGGCCCTCTCTTGCTCTTTCTGGCAGATACTCCCAGGAGCGGGCAGCCAAGGTGGGCCCCTGATGTGATGCAGAGTCCTGCCCCTCACTTTCCCCACATGTCCTGGCCCTGTTCGCTTGGCAAACAGCCCTGGGCCTCCTAGGCTGCTGTACTTCAGAAAATGTTCCAGTTTGGCAAAGCAAATATAGCCGAGGAGAAAGGCAACACCTTGCAAAATAGCACTAGGCCCCCAAAGGAGATTTTTCTTGGTCTTTTCTTTAACTTTCTCAACTGGCCTCAAGCCAAGAATGTGTCTTCTACTTTCTTCCTTGGTCCCTCCCCACTGTCCACCCCATTCCTGATGATTCCCAGAGTGTCCATCTCCCCTTCCAAGAGTGGGAAATCTCAGAAATGGCCTGGAGGTGCACAGCTGGCCTAGGCCCGCCTCTCCGCTCCCACGGAGCCCTGGGCTTCCAGTGGAATGGAGGGAAAGCGTGTGGGCTCTGGAGCAGGACTCCCTGGATTTGAGTCCTAGCTTGGCTGCTATGTGACCTTAGGCAAGTTACTTCCCTCTCTGTGCCTCCATCTCCTAATCTGTAAAAGGGGGATGATAAGAGGCTACTTGACAGATTCGTAGTGGGGAGTGAATGAGTTAATACATGTAAAGCTTAGAATGGTGCCTGAGAAATAATTAAGTGCTCAGTAAGTGATAGTGATTATTATGGTTTGTCTGGGCTTGGTCATGATAAAGGACACAGGCCCCAGAGGGTCACTGCTGGAGTTCAGGTACCGGTGCCATGACTTGTCGCTTAACCCCGGAAGTCCCTGGTCTCTTGGCTACAGCAGAACTGCCATCCCCGGCTGTGCGGCTCATGGAGGTGCTGTGGGGAAGCACCAACCAGGGCCTGGCACAGAGAATCACTCACTGGCCAGCTCCTCTGCCCAGGCTCACCCTGATGGTGCTTGAAATTCCACCATTATTACCTCACTTCTTTGGCTTAACACTGCTATCCTTAAAAAACAGATAGCCCAGGAAAAGGCCACCAGTTCAGTTTTCTGTCATTTATCCATACTGTGAAGATGTTTCCCAGATGTTTCCCTGAGACGGACATGGGAAGGGAAAGCATGCTCTCCGATCATACCCCCACCCCGGCCTTAGACCCTCCTGTGCCTGCTGAGGGGGGGTCCAGGTTCCTTGAACCAGCCCCCCAGCCCTGTCGGGATCTGGTCCCAGCCCACCTCGGACTGCATATGTCCTGCAGGCCCTTTGGCCATCCTGTACTTCTCACACAACTTGTGCTTTGTGGCCCCAGAGCCTTTGCTCATTCGAGTCCCATCACCAAAATCACATGCCCCTGCCCCAGCCCCACTCACGCTATTCTTTGCCTCTCTCAGATGGCCTGGGCCAGGGTCCCTGAGCCCCAGCACTCTTGCCCTTTGAGGCAGGGTAATTCCCCATTGTGGGGCCTGTCCTGCACACCATAAGACGCTGAGCGCCAGAAGCAGATGCACCTCCCCAGCTGTGACAGCCAAAATGTCTCCAGCCACTGCCAAATATCTCCCAGGGTGGGGTGGGGTTGGGTTGAGAAGTGCTGGCGTATAATACATGGCAAGGGGTTTGTGTTGGTTGGACCTTGGGTTCATAGCCCGGCTCTGCCGGTAACTGTGGGACTGGGTAGGGACTCCCTGAGCCTCAGTGTGCTTGGCTGTAAAGTGGGCACAAGACAACCTGTCTTACAGATGACATTTTAAAACAATGACCTCTGACTCAGGCTCAATTCCTCCCCCAAATGTCCTCCTTTCAGCAAGTGACACCCTGTCTTCACCTAGTGCAGTCAGGACCCAAACTCTGGAGTCTTCTTTGATTTCAACACTGTATATCTGCCCACATGCAAAACCACCCCAATCCAGCCTTCTCTCTGCTTCCACTCCCTCACCCCAAACCCCCCTGGGACACCATAGCAGCTTCCTCATTGGCCTCCTGATTCCACTCCGTCCACCTAATCCATCGTCCGCACAGCAGCCAGAGGGGCATTCTTACAACGAACTCAGGTCAAACTTTGTCAGTTGCAAACTGTACTGGAGCCTCTATAGCCTCACTGCCCTCTCCCTGCCTACCTGTCCCACCGGAGTCCCATCTCTGCCCGGGACACCCTGCCCAGTATCCCCTTGCTGGCCTTTTCCCATCCCTCAGACAGAGTTGTGACCACTGCTATCTCACGGCCTTGACATTGGCAGAGGCCCCACTGGCCAACTGGGGCCTCAGCGCTCACCTGGCTGGTGCTTTCACACCAGTCACATCCCTGCTCCACTGTCAGCCTGGGCCAGCCTCACCTGACTCCCTGCCTACAACGCCCTCCCCTGCCCCATTTACTCCCTGCCCCTTTATCCCACTTTATTCTCTTCACAGCCTTTATCGTGATCAGAAACTATGCTCTTTATTTATTTACAACCTTGCCTATTAATAGTCTTCCCCAACCAGAATGGTCAGCTTCTTGGGAGAGGGGCCATGTCTTATCCACTGTTGCATCCTCAGGGCCAAACAGCACCTGGCATACAGCAGGCATCCAATAAATGCTTGGTGAATATGTGAATCCAGCTGTAAAGTACTGTCCATCTTTAAGACGCAGCTCAGATGCCACCTGCCCCCACCCTTTCCCCAAGTGGAAGCCATATTTCCCTCCTCTGGGCCTCCGTGGTATCTGTATCTCTTTCCCTTGGCTGAAGCACTTGGCCCTATTACTTTGCTCTTTATGGAACACGGTCTGTTTCCCAGACCTGCAGTGGGCTCTTGGAGGGCGGGGACCAGTGCCCACTTATTTCTGTATCCCCTACAGAGCATTGGCATTAAGGCAGCTCTGAATAAATACAGATGGGGGCAGGGGGTGCCTAGGGAGGGGTGAGAATGGCCTGATTGTTTCAGGGGCTTGGTAAATTTCATCTTCCCTGCTGTGACGGATCGAAGATGCTGCAAGTTCTTGACATTCTTCTCATGCAGAGGCAGGGTCTAGACCCCCTTCCCTTGAACCTGGGTGGGCCTGTGACTGCTATGACCTACAGAATACAGCAGAAGTGATGCCCTTCCAGGCCCTGGCTCAGGGTTTAAGAGACTAGAGCTTCTATTTGCTGTCATGGGGGGTCTTACTACCTTGGTTGGCAAAATCACACACAGAGGCTCCCAGAGACTGTATGGAGTGGGAAAGTGGCCTCACTGAACCCAGCCTGACAGGAGACACCCCCAAAATGCCAGGAATGTAGGTGAAGCTGGTGGAGTCTTCCAATGAGTCTGCTGCCAGCAGCGTCAAGCAACCTCAGTAATGCCCTGTGGACCCTAAATTATTGTCCCACCAACCCCTGCCTGAACTCCTAACCCACAAAATCATGAGCTATAATAAAATGTTTGTTTTAAATCACCAACTTTGTGATACAATAGGTTATCAGGACACATGTCAACTCTACTGGAAGTGGCTGCCTAGGACACTGCCATGGTCAGGAGTCTGAAGCTGTGACTGGGCTTGGTGGGGAAGTGTTCTGTGATCTATTAGTGATGTCTGCCATGGGTATAGGAGGGAATGGGGAGCTGCCTGTGCTGCACTTTTTATATTCCTGGTGAATTTATGTTGAATAAATAGGGCATGGTTTCATTTGATCACACATGGTAGGGCTTATCATCCCCATTTTTAAAATGAGGACACTGAGGGACAGAAAGATGATATAACTGGCCCAAGGTTATTCAGCTAACAGGGGGCAGACTAGATTCTGTAGCCCCGAAGTCCACACTTTCCCACTAAACTACACAAGAACACAGGCATTTCCCCAGAGGGGAAAGTCACCCCCAGCACAGGTTTTCAAACCTCCCTCTGTCTTGATTGATGGCTGACACTTCACCCTGCCTTCTGCTTGCTAGCTCTCATGCCTCACAGTCAGGCCTGGCTTTGCTGTGGGGCTGGGGATGGCTGGCACTAGGCCAGTGTTGCCAGGGCCCCAGAACTCTGGGCTTCCCCTTCTGTCATGGGAGGCTGGAGCTTAGGTATCTCTCAAGGGTGGAACCAGGCAAGCTTATAAAGAGCTTAACAAAATACCCATTTCACCGCTCCTGGAGCCAGTCAAAGCCAAGCGCTCCATGCAGGGTTCTTAGAGAGCAGTTAGGCAAAGCTTTCTTGGGGGAGTTGGAAGCCCTGTGCTGGTGGGGAGAGGGAGGTACAGGGGTTGAGGGCTCAGGCGCTGCTCCACCTCTTCCTAGAAGTGTGATCTTGAACAAGCAACTTTTCCATTGTGACCCTCAGTCTTTTTTCCATCTGTCAAGTGGGGATTATTAGACTTCACATAGTAATTTTGAAGATAAAAGGATTTCATGTCACTGAATTCCTAGAATAATGCTTGGCACACATTGGTGTTTATTAAATGTTTCTTGATGAATGAGTGAGTGAATGAATGAATGAATGAATGAATGAGTGAATGCATGCATGCATGCAATGTTGGATGGCTCTTTACCATGTGGAGGTGGGTACTCAGGTCTGGATCCCATACTGGCTGTGGTTTTCTGTACCCATTGTGCCTGGCACAGAGTAGGCATCTAATATGTATTTGCTGAAAAAATTCTTCTAAGTCCAACCTACAGAAGTCACTTCCAGGCACGATAAAAAAATCATACAATGCATTCCAAAGCGGACAGAATTTATTCAGATGGTGATAATACCTATGTTCTTCAGACCCCATATCAGGCAGCCTCATCTGTGAACCAGGAAGTGAGTAAAAAAAAGATCTCTGAGCACATGAAACAGACAGTATAAAGTTCATGCACCAGTACCTATGACTTTTCTCCCAGAAGTACCCTCCGATCCTCAATTTTAACCTAGTTACTCTTGGTTTACAAGCAAAGAATCATATGGTGGTGTTGCAGCCCATCTCAGACTAGAAAAAGCAAGCTGGGGGTGAAGAAGCCCTCAAAATGGACTCGTGCTCAGGCAGAAATGATTCCAATAGGAGATGGGGCTTCATAGCCATAATATAGGAGTGGTAACAAAATTCACTAAAACCCCTGATAAGGCAAATTTTGGTAAACTGGGATTGGCAATTGGCTCCTGTCCCCTAGAGTTATGCTCAGGTTGCTCTGCAGGCTGCTGCAACTTTGCAATACAAAATCCTGCATTATACACGATTGGAACCTTTGGGCTGCCTTTTACTGTGGCAACAGCTCTTGCTGATGAGGACTTCATGCATGCCAGGGGTTTATGTGCACTTCCTCACTGAATCCCCCACAAGCAACCCATGAGATGGCTATTATTATCCCCTTATGAGAGAGCAGGGTTTCCCACCCTTGGTGCTATTGATGTTTGGGGATAATTCCTGGTTGTGGGGCCTCTCCTGGGCACTGTAGAATATTTAGCTGCATTCCTGGCCTCTACCCACTAGATGCTACGAATACTCCCCACTTTCCCCGGTTGTGACAACAGAAATGATCTCCAGACATTGCTAAATACCTTTGGAGCTGAATCTCCCCCAGTTGAGAACCTTTCTTAGAGAGGTGGAAACGGAGGTTCAGAGAGAATGAGGGTTGTCAGGGGCACACAACTTGGAGGTGGTTGGACTTGCATCCAAGTCTGTGGGGCACCACAGCATAAACTCTGAATTCCTAAAGATTAGATCCAAGTTACTGCCCAGAGACTGTTATGAGCCTCAAATAGGATCATATTCTGGAACAAAGGTAAAAAATGACTGTTCTTAAGTCATCAGTGCCTGACCTTGGCCCCTTGGGGATGACCTTTGTCCTTGGGAGCAAATTCCCTTGAACTGCACCCGTGACACCTCCTGATTCTCTCCTCGCCTGCCTTTGCTTGATGGTTTCCTTCCAGTTTCCCCTCCACAGGGTGGAAGTAGCAAGGAAGGGCCATATCTGAGGCCCTTGTACTCCTTTTTGTTTGGCACCTGGGGTCTTCCCCACCCAGCAATCTCGGTTTACAGTGTTACTGTCTGAGCTGCCGAGGCCACAAGTCAGGACCAGCAGTTAGATTTAATGGAACCCAAGAACCCTAGTACTTTTGGTCGGGCCCTGTGTTGAGAAGGATTCTCAGGTCTTTCTGGGCTTAGTGGGGAGGAGGGTTATGTTGATTAGTGACATCCAACGTGGGCACAAGAGGAAGGAGTGTAGCTGGCCTCCATCCCCGCCTTAGAGTTAGAAGGAGCTGGTTCTCCCCCAAAAGGGGGTCAACTGCCTGGACCTGAGCTCCCAGAGAGGTCCTGGGTCGGGAAGACAGGACTTGAGAATGGAGGCCTTCAACGGAGGGATGGAGCATCTGAGTCTCTCTGGGCCCCACTCTCTGTGATCTGGACCTGGGGGAATCTAGTTCCGGTGGAAGGTTCTCTTGTGGGTAGAGTGGGAGCCTCTTGTGCACGGAGTAGACATAGAACTGGGCATTTGCTGAGATCACTGAACCCAAAGCTGAGGTGGCATGGCACGTGACACAGAGAACTTAGCAGTGTGATGCCATCTGTGCTTATTTCCCTGTTATCCCCTCCACCTTAGTAGAATCTTATTGAAGGGTCTCAGCTGTGCTGTAGGGAATGACTGTAAGGACCACGTTTGAAACAGACCCCCCAAAAAGAATATGTGCCCCATCCCCAAGACTGGGGATGGGTGACATGTCCCCACAGGGAAGGTGAATCTTGAAGGACAGGACTCAGAGCTGCTCTGCTCTGTTGCCAACCATGGAGGCTGTGGGCTTTGGCTGCTGGACGCTGTATAAAACAACACCCCCCCTAAGGTGAGGGACTGGTTCAGACCTTAAGTTGGAGGGATCTGGGGAGAATCTGAGACAATTTCACTGGTATCCAAAAAGATGGCTCCATTCACACGTCACAGCCTGTGTGTGAACGCTCATGGATGCGGGAACCACAGGCCCTGGATTTTCAGGGCAGCCGCTTTCAAACAGTCAGATGTTTTATTCCAAACTGTTAAATGATAAAAGTTCCAAAACAGTGGAAAGCACGAACCTTTCTTAACGTGAATGAATTCCTTCGATAAATATTTATTGAGCACATCTGTATGACCGGTACAGCATTAGGCACAGCAGTGAACAACAGACAGAAACCCTGTTCTCATGTAGGCTACAACACTCTGATGCGAGAGGCAGGCAATCATGAGCAAGACCGTAAAAGGGAGGACTCGTTACACAGTGATAAGAGTTAAGGAGAAAAAATAAAGTGGAAAAGAATAGGTGAAGGGGGAAGTAAAATTTTAAATATGGTGGCCAGGGAGATGGCAATGAGAGGGTGAATGCTGAGTAAAGTCCTGAAGGAAAGGAGGGTGTCAGCCAAGGGATGTTGGGGAAGAGCATTCCAGGTGGAGGAAACAGCTAGTACAAAGGCCCTGGGGTGGAAGTGTGGGAGGAAGTGGGGCAGAGAGATGACAGGCCGAGGCCATGTCGTGTCTATAGGGCGTGATGAGGAATTTGAGTTTTCCACTCAGTATAGAGGTCATGCCACACAATGTTCACAGTAGCTTTCTCTGGGAAGCAGAATTTTGAGTAATTTGTCTTTACTTTTTGGTTGTTGTTTTTATAATTTCCCTGTTAATACAATGAAATAGGAAAGGCCAAATACCTTTTTAGTTTTAAAAAAATGTGTATATTTTTGCTGAGTCTTGCATTTCGCCCCTGGTTTTGAGGCAATTCTTATACACAACATGACATTGGATTTGTATCTTGGAAGATTTTTTTTTCCATATGTAAAAATCACTTGAAGATTTGTGGAATGAAGTGGGTACAGAATAATCACATTAAAAATACAAATAGAATTCTTTTCATAAAGTGGGAAATTTGTTTTCCTCCAATTCAATAATAGCAGATATATCCGGAATGTAAGGTATGCAGAGCAGCGCACAGGTGCCAGAGAGGGTGTGGTGCAGTGGCTGAAGACACTGCTGGGCAGCTGACTGCCAGCTTCTATTGCCCATTCCTACTCTGTCAGCATGGCAGCCTTCTCAGTCACCTGAGGCTCAGTGTTCTCATCTATAAAAAGAGCATAATAATTATGCCAGTGTTCATGCAGAGAACAGAAGCCATTCAAGGTATGTTAAACAAGAGGGACTAATACAGAGAATTGAGGGCTCAAGGAATTGTTGGAAGGACTGAGGGAACAGCTCTAGACTGGCCTCTGGGAACCATGTCAAGAATTAACCCACCAAGGGAGCTATAACCTCTGGGCTGTGTTTAAGACAACACACCAATAATAACTACCAATCTTAGGTCAGGAAGACAGATTTAGAAGCCACCATCAAACCGCCTCTTGGCACTTGAGTTTAAAGAGAGTTAGAATGCTGCAGAGAAATTTCATACTTCCCCAACTTTGCTGGCCAACAGAAACAACTAAAAGAGAGGAAAAAGAGTTCTGCCTCTCCTCCACCTGCAAATATCACATTAGAACATCTAATTCATAGCCAGAACCCTAGCAGCAAGGGAGTCTGGAAAATGTAGACTTTAGCTTTCCAAGCTTTTCACAAAAGGTGAGATAGTCTGAATTCCTCTGGGCAGTAGATGCGAGACAGAATTAAACATTTGAAGATTTTATGAGGAACCGCCTGTGAAAGAGGAAATGGGTAGAACAGCAGGTAAGGCTGGGAGATTACAAAGCAAGTCTGACTCCAAAGACAGTGGTCTCTAAGTCTGGAGGTGAGATGGAGAGAAGGTTGGAAGGAAGTTTTGGCAAAGCCATCTGAGGATTCTTGAACCAAAGCTGATTGATAAAGGAGTCTGTGTCTCCAAGGAACAAGTCTGTGTTAGTATCCTTGTTAGTCAGTGGTTGATGGAACCATCCCATGGGGCCCTCGGGCAATACCACTCCCTGCAGTAGGAAGTTCTCATGGCTGCCCCAGAAAGGTGGAATGGAGGTTGAGTGAGTCAAGTCACAGAACCTACTCTGATAACAAATCCTGTTTACTGGGATAATCTGAGGCTTGAATAAAATAATCTAAGCAGAGCACCTAGAACAGTACCTGCCATAGAGTGATTTGTCAGCAAATGTTAGGAACAGGTTGGAGATTGAAAAACAAGCAGGGGCCTTCGGCCCTTAAGGTCCCCTCCAACTCTGTGAGACAGCACGCTGAACGTCCTGGAAACAAATAGGTTGATGTGGGTGGAGGTGTACACTGGTTGCATGTCCTCAGCAGTAGGGAAGCCTAACATAACACGGGTTCTAGGCCCCACCCTGGATGTTTTGATTCAGCTGGACATACATAGATTTAACATAGAGCTTCTAAGACCCAGCCAGGTTTTGGGGCACAGCTGTAGGTGTCAGAGAAAAGAGTACTTAGCTGGGTAGGGGGAAGGGAAAGGAAGGGAAGAAAGTCTGAAGAAGAGATGGATGTTGAAGGACGTCTTGAAGGATGAATAGGAGTTGAAAGTGAAGGAGCAGAGGACATTCCAGGTAGAGGGAACGTCCAGGAGTTCAGGGTGTTTGGGAAACGTTGGTATGATCAGGTCAAGGATTTTCTTTCTTTTATTGAACATTTACTAGTGGCCAGACTCAGTGCTAAGGGCTTAACATGCTTTACATCACTGAGTCATCACAACAACCCTGTGAGATCAGTTTTATTATCACTTCCATTTTGCAGATGAGGCAACTGAGGCTCAGAGAGGCTGAGTGATTTCCCCCAAGTCACACCTATTTTAAGATGAAGTGAAGGTCAAAGTCCATTTGTGCCCAAAGCCCATGCTGTTGATGTTCCTGAGATTAGATTGAAGGAGCAGGTAAAGCTCGGGAAGGGACTTGAGAGCATGTAGGGTGTGGCATCTAGGAACACAGGCTCTGTTTGGTGCTGTCAGGGGTGGGTTCAAACCTGCCGTGTGTGGCTGTGTGGTGGTGGGCAGCTACTTAGCCTCTCCATGCCTTGTTTTCTTCATATGTACGTGAGGTGATAATGCCCACCCTGTGGTAGGTCATGAGATTAAGTGCAGTCTGATATGTAAAGTGCCTAGAACAGTGCGTGGCATGTAGCAAGCACATGGTAGTTGGGAACTAGTATTAATTCATGCACAGGTGTTGGGACTTCAACTTGAAGAGAATGGGGAATCTACAGGGTTTTCCACTCATTGGCAAGTCTCACTGCCTGGTCCATCACGGAGCAACTTAAGTTACTTTGGAAAATCTCAGGAGGGGCTTCCTGGGCCCAGCTGGGCGTGAAAGCCCTCTCATTGTGTCCATTGCTGCAATGCTGGGGCCACAGCTTTATAAAGACTCAGTTCCCTAAATATCAGGACAAATGCCAAAATATGACATGTACTTGTATCTTGAGTGGTGGAATAACTATCCCCCATCCCCTTGTGTTTTTGCATGTTTTCCACCCTATCTGCTGATTTCTGTATTTTTTTTAATCAAAATAAATTTATTTAAAAGGAAAAAAAAAGTCCTCTCCCTGGGAGAGGCTGATCCCCATCTCCCACAGACCCGACAAGAAGGGCCGCGTATCACTCCCCGACTTCCTCCTGGGAACAGGCCCGTCCAAACCACCTGGGGCTGGTGGCTCCTTTTTTCTTCTCTGCAAGCCCCTGATGGCTTGTGTGGGGTTGGGGCAGCAGTTCTCAAACTTCTGAGTCTCAGACCCACCTGGTACTTGTAAAAATTATATCTATTGCTCATTTTCCTATTAGAAATTGAACCTGAGAAATTTTGGCAATATTCATTTATTAATTCGTGCAAAGCAGTGGTTCTCACATGGGGACAATCTTGCCTCCCAGGGAACACTTGGCAATGTCTGGAGACATTTTTGCTCATCACAACTGGAGGTTGGGGGATGCAGCTGGCATCTAGTGGGTAAAGACCAGCAATGCTGCGATGCACACACAGGACATCCCCCACAGCAGAGAATTATCTGGCCCAAGATGGCAATAATGCCAAGGTTAAGAGACCCTGATTTAAAGTAAGGAAAATAAACTCATTACATGCTGACATACAAACATATTTTTATAAGAAAGAACGTTTTCCAAATTAAAAATGATTAGTGAGAAAAGTGGCATTGTTTTGGACTTTGCAGATGTCTCCAATGTCTGATTTAATTGAAGCCAGCCGGATTCTTGTAGTCACTATTGCATTCAATCTGTTGCACTATCACATCAGGTAGCTTCTGGAAAACTCCAGAGAATGAACTTTGTCAGAGAATGGGAATGAAAAAAGACTAATACTCTCTTAATACTATTATGAAAGTTGTTTTGACCTGGTGGACCCTCCACCAAAGGGTCCCTCGTACCCCAAGGAGTCCACAGACCACCTTTTGAGAATTGCTGCATCAGGAAGACCCTCCCAGACTATTCCCAGCAACAACCCTTGTGTTTTGGGTGAACACATCTGGCCCCACTGTCCCAGTGGGAGGGCAGTGGGGGAAGGGATTGATAAAAGCCAAGGGTGCCCTGAGCCCAGCCCCGCCCCCGCCCTCCTGCATTACTTCTGTCAGCTGCTAGACAATCCTGGTAATTTCTAAGGACAGAGCTCAGGTTTCATCTCGGTGAGAAAACAACAGGCCAGACTAGTGGGAATAAGAGCAAAGAGGAGAAAGGGTGGGGGAGGTGGGCTTTGCTAGCTGTTCGGAGAGGGAGGAAGGGGTGCTCTCAGCTGCTTTGGGGTCCCAGTAGGTGTGGGTGTGTGCACCGGGCCCACGCCTTGGCCTTGCCCATGAGCCCCACCCTGAAGCAGCAATCAAGGTGGCCCGTCTTGTCTCTGAGTCACCCACCTGAGTTTCATAGGATGCGATAGGCTAATTTTTGGCAGCAAGAGAAGCAGCCCCAGCCTTTGAGGCCCAGGAGGGGTGAGCCACGCTGAGGCAGGTGTCTTGGCCCTTCGCTCAGAAGGACCCATGAATCCAGGTCAGGGAGCCTGCCTGCCGCTCCGGAGGCCTAACTCCATGGGTCTCCTTCTGGGCCAAGCCCTTCATTGTCCCCGGGCCTCTGAGAGAGTGGAGACTTCCAGCTGCCACCGTAGCAGGGGATGAGGAGGCAGGAGCAAGGAGGGCATTTATGGAGCGCTTGCTGTGTGCAGCTGGCTCTGAGATAATCCTTCCACTGTGGGCTGCATTTAACCCTCACGGCCACCTGTGCTGTGGGAATTGTTATTATTCCCTTTTAATCCATGAGGTCAACAGGCCCAGAGAGGAAATAACTTGTCCACTGGGTTTGGACTAGGTTTGTCTGGATCCATAGCCCAGACTTGTAACCGCTCCCCTATAAACTGTTGCACTAAGCGTCAGGCATTTACTAATGTACCAGATTACTGAGGGCCCGCTTTGAGCCCTGTGCTAGATGCCTGAGATACAGAAGGAGAAAACACGGTCTCTGCCCTCCTCCCAGCTTTCCTTCTACTTGGCAGGAAGGTACAGGGGCAGTGTAGGACTGAGCAAGCAAAAGCTGATTGCAGTTGATTGTGCCAAGTGCTGTGATGGGGTGAGAAAGGTGCACGGGAGCCGGAGGAGGTCCCTGACTCAGACTGGGGAGAGGGTGGGCAAGGATGGCCTCCTGGAGGAGGTGATGCATAAGCTGCAGACAAGTTGAGGGGCTCCCAAGCAAGGGAGGAATAGCATGTAAAGGGCACATACCCAGTGACCCTGCTCCCCATTTTGACTACTTTCTAGCCCAGGAAGGGTTCCAGGATTTCTACTGCAAGCCCTCTCCCCTGTTGTACATTCTACTTCTGGTGTGATAATCGGATGGGACAGCAACTGGAGGAATAAGAGCAGCCCCTTTGCTATATGGAAGCCAGGGCCAGCCTGGTCACAGGGTGGCTTCCAGGGGCAGGGGGTCAAGCTGCTTTTAGAAACAGATTTTTGCTATTGAGCACTCTTTTCACCCTGGGCACTAACCTAGGTGCTAGACATAAAGTATCTCATCGGAATTTTATAATCCCAAGATTCAGGATGAATTTCTTTTATGTGAGAATGCTTTCACTGAAGACTTTACACAATTCCAAACGCACATGGTACGCTGACAAAGGTGTCTTGTGTTTTTGTTCACCAGCCAAAGCGTACCATTGTGTAGCTGTGGCATGAAGAGGTTACAATTTGCTTGCTCGGCCTGCTGTGAAATTATGTGGGTTTTGATGTTTTTCATTTAGGGAGAGGGAATGTACTTTCTTTCATATTTGGTGTGATGTTTTATGAGCATGTCATTCTCTTGCATAGCCTCCTCATTGGTGATGGGTGCTATCCGCACACCTTGTGCCAATGAGGAAACAGGCTTTGAGAGGTTAAGGAACCATCCTGGGGTAAGTAGTGGAGCTGGAACTGGAGCTCAGGCAGCCCAAAGCCCAAGCTCTCCATGTTCACCCTACTTCTCTTGTGCTGGAAAAGCCCTGAATCTGGGAAGGCACTCTCTCCTCCACCCGTCTGAGCCTCTCCTAGCCTAACTCCTGGATTGCCCTTTCAACCCTTTCTCTACCCTAAGAGAGGGAGTCAAGTGTCAATGGCAAGCCCCACCCCTGCCCCTGCCTACTGCCCCCGCCACCGTCTGGGTTCCCTCCTTCCCCCAAACAAGGCAGTGAGCGTGGTACCACTTGGGGACAAGGAGGCTGTATGAGAGCAGGGGTGCCAATTGTGGGATAGAGTAAAAAAAGGTCTTAAAACTAATCAACTGGAGGGAACTTATTTCTTGTTGCTTCAAAATAACTTCTATTTCAAAAGTAATCAAGAAATCTTAGGACCTCCTGATCAGCCCAGAGAAGAAAGCTTAAAAACCCACAATCCCATCACCCACGCATAAGCACTGTTAATATTTTGGGTGTGGTTCTTTCCAGTCTTTTGTCAGTGCACCTATCTATATACATATTTATATTTGTAATAAATGTATTCAAAATAACATTTTATTATTGCCAAAATAATAGGTGTTCACTGGAGAACATTTAGAGAGTGGGAATTAACAAAAGAAGAAAGTAAAGAATGATAATCTCAGCTACTATGACTTTCTAGGTTTTTCTCATTTTTCTTGTGAATTGTGTTATAATAAATATATTAATAAAAGTCATCAAGCCACTCCTGCCTGTCAGGGTTTTCAGCATGAGGGTGGGATTATTAAAACCATCTCTCCAAATAGAATTTAAAGATAAAAGAAAGCTGTGGAGTTTAACCTCTTTTAGGTCACTGAGCCTCTTAAAATATGATAAGCTATGGAGACCCAAGAATACACATATCAACATCTTCCTAAAATGTCAGGGGGTCCACAGACTCTCTGAAGTCTCTACATAGCAGCTATGGGCCTCCATTTTAAAATTCCCCAGTTTTTTTTGTGAATTATTAAGTGAAGAATGACTTTTGAGTCCCTGGATCTGAGAAGCAGCTCACACCCTATGTCTCTGCCATCCTTAATCTCCTCTTTTTCATCTGAATATTTTTATGGGAGACATTTCAGTTTAATTGGCAGTTTAGGAGAGGGTTTCTAAGTTTATTATTTCATTTCTTGAAAAAAATTTCTTGTTCTTATTTTGTTTTGTTCTTAAGTATATAATTTTCTTTTTACTTTGATGTGATTTCAAATTTACAGAAGAATAGAACGAATAGTATAAAGAACTCCTCCTTTACACTCTGTTTTCTCAACTACAAAAATAATATATGCCAGTCATAACACATCAAACAATGCTGAAGTGTGTGAAGAAAAAGTTAATAGGCTTCTATCTTCCCTTCTAGCACACAGAATGTAAACTTCTAAGCTCCTGTAAACATTCACACATGCATATGTATTTACATGAACATGCTCCTTTTGCCATTTAAAAAACCCAAACCCTTATGTTATACATACAGAATAGTCTCTATATCTGAGATCTATGTTTTGTATTAATTGAAGGCCTAAATACAGTTACCAGGGTTGGCTTAATGACTTCTGACCATCAACAAGGAACATGTCAGAGAAACATGAGGAAAAACGAAAATGTAAACAGAGAATCAAGAAGATTATTGTCCAACCTTGGAGGAGTGTGCGTGGGGTCCTGGTGGCCCCTCAGAGCCCGCACTCCAGTTTGCTTTCTTTAAACATTCTTTCTGACATCTCTCTAGGTCAGCTCATGTTCACTTTGCTCTTGTTAATAACTTCATACTTTTTCATTATGTTGCTGGGTGGTACAGTTTTCAACCCATCCACTATGAACATCTAGGTTGCTTCTAATTTGTTGCAGTGGATGTTGCAAACAACGTTGCAATAATCGTCCTGACATGTCTTTAACTGGCTAAACTTTGTGCAAATTAGCAAAAAGTGACCCTTTTGATCCAGGTAGGCCTGTGTAGACATGGACCTGTTAGAAGGCACTCAGCTTGGCAAGTGGAGTGTAGGCTGGATTCCAGCCCCACATGCCCCTCAGCCTGGTGTCTTTGTGTAATGAACCTGTACATCTTTACATGGTGTTCTCACCTTATACAGCCTTATTTTTTTTCCCCTATAGGATGGATCCCTAAAAGTTAGACTGCTAGGATAAAGCGTTTTTTAATCGTGAAAGATTCTGCTAGATTCTTATGTGTGTTTACAACATTGGCATTACATTATATTTGCTATCTTGTAAGGTACTCTTAAATTGTAATGTATTTCAGTCCTATTATAAAATATAAATTATAAATTATATTTTTACAAACTATAAATTATTTCTATATATTATAAAATTATATTTTATATTATAAATATATAAAATGTAGCTTTCATATAATAAATAGTATAATCAATTGTAAATTATAATTTACAAAATATAATAAATTATATTATAAATTATAAAATATAAAACACATATTTTGACTGTGTTTTCTGTCATTACCAATTCTATGTTTGTACCTTAATTTTTTTAACACCTTTTAAGGAATAATTGGCATACAATGAACTATACTGTTTATTTTTTTATTCTTAATATTTTTTCAGTGTCAGTAAGGGCTTATTAGGAAATTCTCACCCTAAACTGGTAAAGCTAAACTATACCTACTCAAAATGCACAACTTTTTTTTTTGCTATTATTAATGTACATGAGCAATGTTATGGTTACTAGACTCCCCCTGTTATCAAGTCCCCACCACATGCCCCATTACAGTCACTGTCCATCAGCGTAGTAAGATGCTATAGAATCACTACTTGTCTCCTCTGTATTATACTGCCTTCCCTGTATGCCCCCACAACCACTACATTATGTGTGTTAATCATAATATCCCTTTTCCCCCCTTATCCCTCCCTTTCTACCCATCTTCCCCAGTTCCTTTCCCTTTGGTAACTGTTAGTCCATTCTTGGGTTCTGTGAGTCTGCTGCTGTTTTGTTCCTTCTGTTTTTTCTTTGTTCTTATACTCCACATATGAGTGAAATCATTTGATACTTGCCTTTCTCTGTCTGGCTTATTTCACTGAGCACATCCTCTAGCTCCATCCATGTTGTTGCAAACGGTAGGATTTGTTTTCTTTTTATGGCAGAATAATATTGCATTGTGTATATGTACCACCTCTTCTTTATCCATTCATCTACTGATGGACACTTAGGTTGCTTCCATTTATTGGCTATTGTAAATAGTGCTGCAGTAAACATAGGGGTGCATCTGTCTTTTTCAAATTGGGCTGCTGTATTCTTAGGGTAAATTCCTAGGAGTGGAATTCCAGGGTCAAATGGTATTTCTATTTTGAGTTTTTTGAGGAACCTCCATACTACTTTCCACAATGGTTGTACTAATTTACATT